>PISX010019485.1:0-38023 GCA_004024625.1 Mellivora capensis | reverse complement strand
TTCTTTGGAAAAAAAAAAAGGGGTGGGATTTTGATAGGGATTGCATTAAATGTGTAGATTGCTTTAGGTAGCATAGACATTTTCACAATATTTGTTCTTCCAATCTAGGAGCATGGAACATTTTTCCATTTCTTTGTGTCTTCCTCAATTTCTTTCATCAGTACTTTATAGTTTTCTGAGCATAGATTCTTTGGTTAGGTTTATTCCTCAGTATCTTATGGCTTTGGGTGCAATTGTAAATGGGATGAACTCCTTAATGTCTCTTTCTTCTGTCTTGTTGTTGGTGTAGAGAAATGCAACTGATTTCTGTGCATTTATTTTATATCCTGACACTTTACTGAATTCCTGTACAAGTTCCAGCAGTTTTGGAGTGGAGTCCTTAGGGTTTTCCACATACAGTGTCATATCATCTGCAAAGAGTGATAGTTTGACTTCTTCTTTGCCGATTTTGATGCATTTAATTTCTTTTTGTTGTCTGATTGCTGAGGCTAGGACTTCTAGTACTATGTTGAATAGTAGTGGTGATAATGGATAAGGTTCCTGACCTTAGCGGAAAAGCTTTCAGTTTTTCTCCATTGAGAGTCATATTTGCGGTGGGTTTTTTATAGATGGCTTTGAGAATATTGAGGTATGTGCCCTCTATCCCTACACTTTGAAGAGTTTTGATCAGAAAAGGATGATGCACTTTGTCAAATTCTTTTTCAGCATCTATTGAGAGTATCATATGGTTCTTGTTCTTTCTTTTATTAATGTGTTGTATCACATTGATTGATTTGTGGATGTTGAACCAACCTTGCAGCCCTGGAATAAATCCCACTTGGTCGTGGTGAACAATCCTTTTAATGTACTGTTGGATCCTATTGGCTAGTATTTTGGTGAGAAATTTTGCATCTGTGTTCATCAAGGATATTGGTCTGTAATTCTCTTTTTTGATGTGATCCTTGTCTGGTTTGGGATCAAAGTGATGCTGGCCTCATAAAATGAGTTTGGAAGCTTTCCTTCCATTTCTATTTTTTGGAAAAGTTTCAGGAGAATAGGAATTAATTCTTCTTTAAATGTTTGGTAGAATTCCCCTGGGAAGCCGCTTG
Organism: Mellivora capensis; assembly: GCA_004024625.1. NCBI lineage: Eukaryota > Metazoa > Chordata > Mammalia > Carnivora > Mustelidae > Mellivora > Mellivora capensis. Next base: position 36,935 of record PISX010019485.1, on the reverse strand, counting down.
GCCCTGGGCTTTTGTTTGTTTGGAGATTTTTGATGACTGTTTCAATCTCCTTACTGGTTATTGGTCTGTTCAGATTTTCTATTTCTTCCTGGTTCAGTTGTGGTAGTTTATATGTCTCTAGGAATGCATCCATTTCTTCCAGATTGTCAAATTTGTTGGCATAGAGTTGCTCATAGTATGTTCTTATAATTGTTTATATTTCTTTGGTGTTGGTTGTGATCTCTCCTCTTTCGTGATTTTATTTATTTGGGCCCTTTCTCTTTTCTTTTTGATAAGTCTGGCCAGGGGTTTATCAATCTTATTAATTCTTTCAAAGAAGCAGATCCTAGTTTCATTGATTTGTTCTATTGGGTTTTGTTTGTTTGTTTGTTTGTTTGTTTTTTTTTTTGGTTTCTAATTCATTGATTTTTGCTCTGATCTTTATTATTTCTCTTCTCCTGCTGGGTTTAGGCTGTCTTTGTTGTTCTTTCTCCAGCTCCTTTAGGTGTAGGCTTAGGTTGTGTATTTGAGACCTTTCTTGTTTCTTGAGACAGGCTTGTACCCCTAAATTTTTTCCTCTCAGGACTGCCTTTGCTGTGTCCCACAGATTTTGAACTGTTGTGTTTTCATTATCATTTGTTTCCATGAATATTTTCAGTTCTTCTTTAATTTCCTGGTTGACCCATTCATTCTTTAGAAGAATGCTGTTTAGCCTCCATGTATTTGGGTTCTTTCCAAATTTCCTCTTGTGATTGAGTTCTAGCTTCAAAGACTGGTCTGAAAATATGCAGGGAATGATCCCAACCTTTCGATACTGGTTGAGACCTGATTTATGACCCAGGATGTGATCTATTCTGGAGAATGTTCCATGTGCACTAGAGAAGAATGTGTATTCTGTTGCTTTGGAATGAATTGTTCTGAATATATCTGTGATGTCCATCTGGTCCAGTGTGTCACTTAAGGCCTTTATTTCCTTGTTGATCTTTTGCTTGGATGATCTGTCCATTTCAGTGAGGGGAGTGTTAAAGTCCCCTACTATTATTGTATTATTGTTGATGTGTTTCTTTGATTTTGTTTTTAATTGGTTTATATAGTTGGCTTCTCCCATGTTAGGGGCATAGATATTTAAAATTGTTAGATCTTCTTGTTGGACAGACCCTTTGAGTATGATATAGTGTCCTTCCTCATCTCTCATTATAGTCTTTGGCTTAAAATCTAATTGATCTGATATAAGGATTGCCACCCCAGCTTTCTTCTGATGTCCATTAGCATGCTAAATTGTTTTCCACTCCCTCACTTTAAATCTGGGGGTGCCTTCGGGTCTAAAATGAGTTTCTTGTAGGCAGCATATTGATGGGTTTTGTTTTTTTTTTATCCATTCTGATACCCTGTGTCTTTTGATTGGGGCATTTAGCCCATTAACATTCAGGGTAACTATTGAGAGGTATGAATTTAGTGCCATTGTATTGCCTGTAAGGTGACTGTTACTGTATATTGTCTCTGTTCCTTTCTGGTCTACTACTTTTAGGCTCTCTCTTTGCTTAGAGGACCCCTTTCAATATTTCCTGTAGAGCTGGTTTGGTGTTTGCAAATTCTTTCAGTTTTTGTTTGTCCTGGAAGATTTTTATCTCTCCTTCTATTTTCAATGATAGCCTAGCTGGATATAGTATTCTTGACTGCATGTTTTTCTCGCTTAGTGCTCTGAATATATCATGCCAGTTCTTTCTGGCCTGCCAGGTCTCTGTGGATAAGTCTGCTGCCAATCTAATATTTTTACCATTGTATGTTACAGACTTCTTTTCCCGGGTTGCTTTCAGGATATTCTCTTTGTCGCTAAGACTTGTAAATTTTATGATTAGGTGACGGGGTGTGGACCTATTCTTGTTGATTTTGAGGGGGTTCTCTACACCTCCTGGAATTTGATGCTTGTTCCCTTTGCCATATTAGGGAAATTCTCTACAATAATTCTCTACAATATACCTTCTGCTCCCCTCTCTCTTTCTTCTTCTTCTGGAGTCCCAATTATTCTAATGTTGTTTCATCTTAGGGTGTCACTTATCTCTCGAATTCTCCCCTCGTGGTCCAGTAGCTGTTTGTCCCTCTTTTGCTCAGCTTCTTTATTCTCTGTCATTTGGTCTTCTATATCACTAATTCTTTCTTCTGTCTCATTTATCCTAGCAGTAAGAGACTCCATTTTTTGTTGCACTTCATTAATAGTTTTTTTTAAATTTCAACTTGTTTAGATTTTAGTTTTTTTATTTCTCCAGAAAGGGCTTTATATCTCCAGAGAGGTTTCTCTAATATCTTCCATGCCTTTTTTGAGCCTGGCTAGAATCTTGAGAATTGTCATTCTGAACTCCAGATCTGTCATATTACCAATGTCCATATTGACTTGGTCCCTAGCCTTCGATACTGCCTCCTGTTCTTTTTTTTGTGTTGAGTTTTTCCACCTTGTCATTTTGTCCAGATGAGAATATTTGAAGGAGCAAATAAAATACTAATGGGGTGGCAAAGACCTCAGGAAAATTTGCTCTAACCAAATCAGAAGAGACCCCAAATCATGGTGGGGAGAAAGGGGATGAAAAGAATTTCAGAAAAAAAAATTAAAAAAGGAAAACAAATAAAGGAAATATATAAAAAAGAAAAATATATATATATTAGACTGGTGACTAGAACAGGGTCACCCACTTAATTTTGGGAGCATTTGGTCTCTTAGAAGAAACTACCTCCCCAAATTTTAAAGAATGAAAAACGTATATAAGGGTAAACACATTGAAGGGATGGAATATGCCTATAAAGATGAAATTTTTTTTTTTAAATTTCTAAAAAAGGAGTTGATAAAGTAAGTTGGTTGGGCAAATAAAGAAAAAGAAAGTGGAGAGAATTTGCTCAGGCTGGAGACTAGAACAAGCCCGGAGCTAGATCAGGGTATATTTTGATCTATTAGAAGAATTTGTACCCCAAATTTTTTAGAAGAAAAAACCCTATGTGTATACAAAAAATAAAGTTAGATACAATGAAGGATAAAATATGAATATAATAATGAAGGTTCAAAAAGAGTATTATATATGTTTTTTTAATGAAAGGTATTGTTAAGATAAACTAGCTTAAAAATGTTAAAGAAAGAAAGGGTAAAAGTTAAAAAAAATTTAGCAGAAGAAAAAAAATTAAATTAAAAAAATTAATTTAACTACAAGACTAAAGAATCATGGGGAGAAAGCCATGAGTTCCGAGCTTTGCTTTCTCCTCCTCTGGAATTCCGCTGCTCTCCTTGGTAATTGAGCTTGGTCTTGGCTGGATTTCTTTTTGATCTTCTGGGGGCGGGGCCTGTTGTAGTGATTCTCAATTATTTTTTCTTGGACCCTGTGTTTGTGTTGTATGTAAGAATTCATTGCTATGCCCACAGTAATCTAGATTACTTTCTATATTATAGTCTCCGAGTTTTATTACCTAGAGTGCTGAAACATATCCTCAGAAAAGGCTGCACATGGATGTTTATAGCAGCTGTATTCGTGTTGATCTTCTTGGGGGAGGGGCCTGTTGTAGTGATTCTCAAGTGTCTTTGTCCGAGGCGGAATTGCACCTCCCTTACCAGGGGCCGGGCTAAATAATCTGCTCGGGTTCGCTTTCGAGAGCTTTTGTTCCCTGAGCGCTTTCCGTAGAGTCTGGAGGAGGGGAATGAAAATGGCGGCCTCCCAGTCTCCGGCCCGGAGGAGCTGAGAGCTCAGGGCCCCACTCCTCAGTGTGCCCTCAGAGAAAAGCGCCAATCACTCCCTTCTCCCTGGCCTCCGGCAGCGCTCCGAGCTCACCCAGCCTGCGACCGGTTCAAGGTAACCCCGACCTGTGAGCTCACTCCTTGGCTCTGTCTCTGTAGCCGGCTTCCCTGATCTAATACCTGCGAGCTCTGCGACACTCAGACACCCCCGATCCTTCTGTGACCCTGCGGGAACTGGGGCCACGCTGACCCCATGTGTGCTTCACCCCAGTTCAGCCTCTGGAGCGATGTCCCTCAGTGGAGCAGACTTTTAAAAGTCCCGATTTAGTGCTCTGTTGCTCCACCGCTTGCCGGGAGCCGGCCCCTCCCCCCACGGTCTATCTTCCTGTTGCTTTGGATTCACTTCTCTGCCAGTCCTACTTTTCAGAAAGTGGTCAATTTTCTGTTTCTAGAATTGCTGTTCTTCTTCTCTTCCATCTCCTGTTGGATTTGTAGGTGTTTTCAATGGTTTGATAAGCTATCTAGCTGATCTGCTACCTGATGTAGTCTCAGCTGCTACTTCTCTGCCATCTTGACCTACCCCCTGTAGTGTGTTTTTATATTTAATCTTTTATATGTCTAGGATTATATCCTCAATAGTATTTCAAAATTATTTTAATTATTTAGTCTATTTTTATAAGCTGTGCAAAATGTTGTTTTAATCACATTCTTACAAAATAAGCATTTATGTATACTTTTCAAATTTATACTTATTCTTTTAATGTTTTAACATCTGTTATAAATTATGAATAATTATTAATTTATCATTATTTTCTCCCTCTTTGAAGGTTCATCTTCTTTTTTTAATTTATCTTATTCCTTTTTAACACTTTAATTTGGATACTTAGTTTAATCCCTTATTCTTATTTGATAATGAAAGGCTAGTCACTCAGCAGAAAAATGACAAGTATGTAAACTAGCAATTATTGAAAGAAGTACAAGTGACCTATAAATATATGAAGAATTTCTCAACTGCACAATAAGAAACATGCAAATATTTTAAGTGATTTATGTGTTTCCCAGTATTGGTTTAGTAAAGAGTAAAAGTAATAATAGTGCTTAACGCTTATGTAGTTTCAGGGAAAATAATTAAATTTCATATTCTGTTAATAGGATTAAGAGTTGGTATCGGGTTATGGAGAGCCTTTGTTGATCAGTACCAACTTTCAATATTTCTGGGTCTCTTAGCCAATTTTTACTTCTAATAATTTAAGTCTAATGTTAGAATAATCGTAAAAAAAATGAATTTCCTTACAGCCTTATTTTTAACAAATATATAAATTCTGATCAATGGGAGGATGGCTTCAGTAGTTACATAATATTGTTATTATGTTATGGTATATCATTAAACATTTCCCTTTTCCTTTTTCCTTTATTTTTTTTAGAGCGCTGCCAAATACAGATCTCTAAATGTCTCCAGGATTCTTTCATTTCTGGAATGCTATATAGTTGGGATTATAGGGTAAACAGCCTTTTCAAATTGATTTCTTTCACTTTGTGCATTTAAGGCTCCTCCGTACCTTTTCATGATCGATATCTGATTTATTTTTAGCACTGAGTAATATTCCATTGTAGATATACCACAGCTTATATGTCCATTCACCTACTGAGGGACATCTTGGTTGCTTCCGAGTTTTGGTAGTTAGGCATACAGCTGCTATAAACATCCATGTACAGCCTTTTCTGAGGATATGTTTTCAGCACTCTGGGTAAACACTAAGGAGTACAATTGTTGGATTGTATGAACAAAAGTATGTTTAGTTTTGTGAGAAACTGCCCATCTTTGAGTCTACACCATTTTCAACTCCCAAGGAAATGTCCTTTGCTTCATATCCTTGCCAGCATTTAGTCTTGTCAGTGTTCTGGATTTTGGCCATTCTAATAGTTGTGTAAGTAGTACCTCATTGTTGTTTTAACTTGCATTTTTTTATTGACATTAATGTGGAGCATCTTTTCATATACTTATTTGTTAGTAGCCTATCTTCTTTAGTGAGATATTTAAGTCTTGTCCATTTTTTAACTGGGTTGTAGATTTTCTTACTGTTGAGTTTCAAAAGTTCTTTGTCTATTTTGGCTCACAGTCCTTTATCAGATATTTCTATTGCAAATATTTCTCCTAGTCTGTGTTCCTTTGTCATCTCATTCTCTCTGGTATTGTCTTTCACAGAGCAGAATTTTTTACTATAATGGACTCCAGATTATCAATAATTTTTTCTTGGACCCTGTGTTTGTGTTGTATCTAAGAATTCATTGCTATGCCCACAGTAATCTAGATTACCTTCTATGTTATAGTCCCAGAGTTTTATTATCTTGTGCTTTACATTTAGGTCTATGATCGATTTTGAGTTAATTTTTGCAAAGGTCTATATATAAAGTCAAATATAAAGTCTGTATCTGGATTTATTTTTGGCATATGTCCTATATGTTCTAAAAAGAATATGTAATATACTATTATTAAATGACAGAGTCTACAGATGTCAGTTATATCCAGTTGACTGTGTTGCTGATTTCAACTGTGTATTAAATTACTATATGGTATGTCCACTTGTAATAGACTAATGATAAAATCTCCAGCCAAAATAGTGGGTTTACCTATTTCTCCTTATAGCGTTTCTTCTATATTTTAGGTGCATATGCATTAAGGATGGTGATATTTTCTTGGATTATTGACCCCTTTATTATTATGTAATGCCCCTCTTTATCCCTTATTATTTTCCTTGCTCTGACATCTACTCTATCTGAAATTAATATAAGTACTCTTGGTTTCTTTTTAGTGTCAGCATGGATTTCTTTCTCAAACTCTTTACTTTTCATCTGCATCTGTCTTTATATTTAAAATGGATTTCCTATAAACAAGATATAGTTGGGTCTTATTTTTTGGTCCACTCTGATAATTTCTGTCTTTTAATTGGTGTATTTAGACCATTGGCCTTTAAAATGATTATTGATATAGTTGGGTTAATATCTACCACATTTGTTAGTGTTTTCAATTTGCTGCCCTTGTTTTTTGTTCCAGTTTCTGGCTTTCACTCTTTTATGGCTTTCTACTGTCTTTTGTGATGGTAATTAAGCATTTTATGTGATTCAGTTTTCCCTTTTTTTCTTAGCATATTTCTTTCATTTTGAATGAGATCAGGCACATCAGGTGGTGTGGCTGTAAATTTCATTTTTGAGGGATACGTTTGCGAGAATACAGAATTCTAAGTTGGTGGGGTTTTTTCTTTCAATACTTAGTATTTCACTCCACTCCTTCCTTGATTTCATGACTTCTGAGAAGTATGGTATTTTTTACTAAGGTGAAAAATAAAATGTGGGTTTTTAAAAAATGTAGATCTGTATATGTTGATATATAAATATTAAAATTTGATGATGATGATGTAAAGTAGCATCCACTTGGAAAACAGAAATAAATAGAGCTCTGAAATTGGAATTTCTAAACTGACAACTCATTGTCAAAGTCATGGCTGCACGGAAGAGCAGTATTCAACGATCATGTTAGGACAGCAACTCCTGAGTTAATAGCAAGCACACCATGGACAACTGAATTCTAGTTTAAAACAGAGAACTTTCAGGGAAAAAAAAAAAAAAAAAGAAACGAGACACAGAGAACAAGCTGACCATGAGCAAAAGAGTACATCACAGAAAGCCACCTTGTCTCTTCAAGAGAAAACATGAGCTGACCACATAGTAGAAGACCATGAGGCAGACTTTGTGATATGACCCGTGGAAGAATGTGTGATGATATGCTTCCTATAGCTTGTAAGTGACATAGTGCATAACCTGTAAGGGATATGGATGGACTACAGGGTTCTGTGGGATGACTTGTTTCCATTACTTAACCATTATTAACTAATAGTATTTTCTGATTTTCTCTTAAAATTAATCAAATAGAAAACAATCTCAAACAAATAATATTTTAAAAATCCTAGTAAATTTACTGATAGTTTCCCTTCCCTGCCCCCAACTCCCACAATCTCAACCCACCCAGTTTATGGAGAAGAGATGCCTAAAATAACTGGAAGTTTTGGTGCCACAGCTGTCCTTTCTATGAGGAATAAATAGGTACAGACACTGTCAGATTTATCTTTTTACCCTAATGCATTTTCTAGACTGGTGTATAGTTTCTTACCCCCATATATTTTCCAGTTGAATGAATTCTTCAAAGTACTTTTGTATAGGGGAAATGGACATGTGTGCAGTTTATCTGGGCTGCAAATAAATATTTTCTTTCAAGTAGGAAAAGGAGTGGAAACCCATTTACTTGTTGAAAAGCAATTCAATTTCCTTGTTGCCTGTCAAACAAGCCAGGGATGAAATTGATCAATTTCAAAAGTAATGAAAAGAATTGTCTAGAGATTCTAAAGGGTCTATTTTGGGAGCAAATAAGTATGTAGATATACTTCAAGCTAATGAAATTATAGGCAAACTGAGTAACTACAATCTTTTTATATCAACATCATTAACAGAAAAAATATTTATAGGTTTTCTTACTATGTATGGCATAGACTTGAGCCAGAGTTCTTTGTGGTTCCTCATGTGCTAGGTTCCTCATGTAATAGTTCGGCCTTGTAGTAATTTCAGCTGACCCTGGCAGCACTGATGAAATTTCTGTTAAGCATAAGTAAACTGTGAATCTATGTGCGTGTATCTTTGCATTGTGAGGTAGGATGAACTGCTATAGAGGGTGGAGAAGTAGTTGCTAACAATTGGGCAGTGAAAACAGATGGAAGGATTTTGTTATGTAGAAATTATGATGCCATATTCAGGTATATGGCAAAACCAAAAGAGCTGGTTGGATCATAGTAGGAGGCACATTTTCCCAAGTGGTAGTTTGTGGTAGTTTGACATCATGGTGGAACTTAAAATGTAGTTGTCGAGATGAATTTTATCTTAGAAATATTTAAAGTGTTGATCATCATAAATTTGAGATTAAAATTATGATAATGGCACATGAAGAAGATTTATCTAGTACCAAGAAAAAAATTGATTGGAGTAATAATCAGTGAGAGACAGAAAACAAACAAACAAAGAACCCTGAGACATCAGGTTTGTGTGAGAAGACAAGAGACTGTACTTAAGTGCTGGAAGGGATACAAATAAAGAAGGGGAGGTTTAAAGGGGTTGTGAATTGTGATTCACCACAATAAGAAGTAAAGATAATGTGACTTTGGAATCAGGCTTCCTTTGATACCTGGACACTGGGCTCCTAGGACTCAGAGAATCTGCTTTCTTTTTCCAGAAATGACATCCACTAGCTAGTGCGTTAGAAAACCAGATATATGAACTTTAAAAACTTTAGATCCTTCTTCTGATAAGAAGGAAAGCGGATTAGACCAAAGTGTGCTATTTCTAGGGCAAGTGACCTCTCTCTCTCTCTCATCCGATGGCTGAACCAGACATTGTTAATAATCACGGAGCTTTCCCGATAGGTACAAATAAAGCCTCTAATCAGTCAGGTTCTCCAGACAGCCAGTACCAACTGAAGAAATTGTGCCTTGACCATAAAATCAGCTTCTAATGTAGAATGTATGTGTTATCTAACATCTCTTCTTGTTCTAGTGTTGTTTTTTTTTTAAATCATGATTCTACTGTTTGCATTTTATGCAGCAGAGGAACAGAAGACCCTTTGATGGACACAGGGGAGCTGAAAACAAAGAAATGGGGCAAAGAAACTGGAGAAGGGGTATGAGGAGCGGCTTTGTTGTTACTATTAGTGTTAGAAGTTCTGATTTGAATGCCTATGGTTACCACACCTATAATCTTTTAATCAGAAATAAGAATGTTCAATGGAACAAGTACTGGGTAAAGAGCAGAGAAACACAGGTGGCTGCACTAAGAAACTGATAGGAAATTAATGTCACAATAAGCAGATATCAAACTGAAAGTCATTTTCTCTTGCTGGAGAGAGGTGCATATGATCTTTCCCACTTCTGTGCATTTCTCAATGCACAGAAGAGCATTGAAGAATCAGGCAGTTTGTTGGGCAGAGTAAGGCTAATAATGAGAGCAAGTAGCCAAAAGCAAGGGCAGGTAGGTCTAGAATCTTGGACTCTGTCAGCAATTCACAGAGGTAAGGGATGTCCCTTCACTGTTTAATGACTGATTTTATTAGATTTATAGTCTGAGTTAGTTTCTTATGCACATTTGAAACAAAGTTGATGATGCACATAGAAACAAAGTTGATACCCCTCTCAAGTGTATTCATTCCCTACTTGCTGCAAGGGCTTTGGCTAATAGAAACACATACACACACACACACACACACACACACACACACACACGCACACACTTCTAATTGCCTGTTTTTCCCAGTGAAGAAAACCCAAGTCAATAAGATTCTAATTTTGTGGCCTGCAGACTAAGGTCTATGATATAGTATATAATTATTTCAATAAACTATCTCCATAGAGGGCTTTACAGTCTGTCCTGAGTGTAAATGAAGGTGATGTACAAGTGGAATTAACTGGAAGTTTCTGATCTTAGGAAGACTTTGGATCTGTGTAAGCAAATCCCATCTCATTTTATCTTCATTAATAAATTCTTTCCCTATTTTCATTTTTTTATGAAGGAAAAACTTTAATAAAGTAGTTTCATTAAATTCTACATTAAATGTTAATTGAATAGACTAATAATCCAGATGTTACAGGTTTATTTAAAATATATCACATCTCTTAATTATAAGTAACCATACAACAATATGACTATTAAGCTTATTTTCTAGTTATGATGCCAAATGATCTTAACTTTTAAATTGTGATATGTCCATTTATTCATCTACATGCATGGAAGCTACTTGCCTCTTTTCACATGACTGTATTCTCTAACAGGTTTTCATTATTTTTTTCAAGCTCTCATATATTCTCTATCTTCTTTGGTTTCACATAGAGCTGCTGTTTTCCTCAGCTTTGTTTAGAGGCGAATATATACTTCGGAGGCATTAGCTTTTTCTCTCACTTTTATCGTTTCTCTCTTCTACTTTGGTACATCTCTGAATTCTTAACTAAGAACCTCTCATTAGAATCTTCCCTAGTTTCAACAAAAACACTCTTCTGCCCTGGGACTTCATGCAATTGTTAGTTCATTTAGACTAATTTCCTGTTGTTACACTGCCCATGTGTTTCTTCATATTTTTAATAGATAGATTATCATCAGAATCAGGGTCCAAACTTACCAGCCCTTCTAATAGTAAACACATTCCTCACACTGACACTTATTTTTTATGTATGTTTTTTCTGCTTTCTCTTGATTAGGGATATCATAGTTCTGCCTATCTTTCTGACTAGTCCATCAAGCCTATTTTTTTTTAAATGAACTTCTTTTGCTGGTAAAATACTGCATTTATGTGATGTCTTCTTTCATTTGGTCTTAATCACCCTCCTTGAGACATTCTTCTCAATTTTACTCTCAGAGATCGTCACAATGCAAACATGGGAGTAAATTAGAGAAACAGCAGAAACATTTTTCATGAACAGGAGACTTAGGACCAACACAGAAACAGACTAAAAACATGGTAGATGTGGTGGCAGAAGTGTTCATAAAACATCGCATGGTAATTAAATGGAAATTCTCAGTGGTCTACGAGATCAGAAAAAAAAAATGAAGGTAATCAATGTATAGGGACGCTGACGATTCCATACTCAGTCGTGAGGAGTGTAAACCAACTTAAGTGTTCCAAAAGACAATTTGACAATTTGTATCCATCCTCGAAGTGGTTCTTACCCTCTGAGAATCTTCTAGGAAAAATTTGCCCCAAACTGTAACATGATAGTTGCTCAAAGTTAGATTCAGATACTTGTATCAATATAAACCACTTACTTTCTACTATGAAGACTACCGTCCTAGGCTGTATGTTTATTTATTTATTTGTTTGTTTGTTTGTTTTTTTAAGCCTGTACTCTTACTTTCTGGTTTCCTGTTTACCCAGCCCACAACAGTCAGAGTGATATTTTTGACACTAGATTTTAAATCTTATTTCCATGTTGGAGAACCTGTCATTGTTGTCTATAAACTAAATATTCAACTTCTAAGTGTATCTGGCCACACTCTCCCTAACTTTCTAGATCCAGGCAAAAGTCTTATTACTTTTCAGAATGAACTCTAACTTCTGTTCATTTATTTTGTTGCCTGGGCCAGTGATCTTCTGTTTGCCCTTCCATAACAAGTTTCCACCATTTCTATCCCACACTTTCCCATGAAGGCTGACTAACAGGGGTTAGGTAAGAGGGATCCCATGTCTATGGGTTTTGGCAGAGTTTGCCCAGTGGGCAAACCTGATAAGAGATCAGAGATGTGGAGGGTAGCTTGAACATCATTGCAAATGGCAAGATTTCATTTCTTTTGATGGCTGCAGAGTATTCCATTTAAATTTTTGCTCTTTTAAGCCACCAAATTTGTGGTAATTTGTTACACAAGAAACCGAAAATTAACATGCTCTATTCTTCTTTGTGTAACAAACTGGATAGTAACATTGTTTACTGGTATAAGGAACATCAAAAGAGGACCCAGGTCAAGTGCAAGGTCAAAAACTAAGTTTGGAAGTGCACATAGATGTCTTTGGAGGTATCAAGTAGCCACCAAATTATACGAAAATAAGGCTTAGAGGTACATGTTGGGCAATGATAATAGCTCTCACAAATTGAACTCATTAGATTTCAGGCACTGTTATAAGCACTATATATGTGTATATACTATATATGCATATATGTGTACACACACAGGAATAACAGTCGTAGCAATACAAACTTGTTTAGAGAATTAAGTATATATATACTCACTAGCTATAGGATTAGGGGCCTCTTTAGGTCTACATTTCCTCATCTGTTAAACAGGGTTAGCAGCAGCAACATATAAAAGGATTGTAGGGCGCCTGGGTGGCTCAGTGGGTTAAAGCCTCTGCCTTCGGCTCAGGTCATGGTCCCAGGGTCCTGGGATCGAGCCCCACATCGGGGCTCTCTGCTCAGCAGGGAGCCTGCTTCCTCCTCTCTCTCTGCCTGCTGCTCTGCCTACTTGTGATCTCTCTCTGTCAAATACATAAATAAAATCTTTTCAAAAATAAATAAATAAATAAAAGGATTTTAAAATTATATATATATATACACACACACACCCCCATATATGGATCTATATATCTATATAGATGTGAATATATACAGATATAGATTATATGGAGTATATGTATATCTATATTCCGAGTAACCCTAGTAACCCTTCAACCCTTCACAAGACAGTAAGATGTTCTAGGCCAGTGCTTGCAACCACTGCATGGATGAGAACTTTCTGTGTATGGGTGTAACTGAAGTGGGGTAAGGAGACAGGTTTCTAGAGACTTTAAAGGGACAGTGGAGGAAAATCCAGCCCTGTGCCTTAAGAAATTACAGGAGGTAATGGCCAGTAAGGAAGGATATATGTGCAGAGGGGAAGGAGAAGAAATATTCAGAGGAGTGAGGAGGGGCTGTTCCAGGAGCTGGGGAAGCAGAGCTTTATGAATGGCCGGCAGTATCAGGAGCTCCTAAGACATCTACTAAGATGATTAAAAATGGGCACCCAATTTTAGTTTGACCTCTAGGTAGAAGAGGCTGCCTACTTCTTCACATACTGGCCCATACAGTAAATTATTTTATTTAATCTTCTACTATGAACAATTTCAAAGACATGTAAGTGGGGAAAATAGTATAATGTACTCATCAGACAGATGACATTAATATTTGGATATTCTTTTGCTTCATCTCTTCTTTCTGAAGTGTTTAATAAAATTATGGCATCATGTTTATCACTCATCATTTCAGTTTCTACTCATAACTATAAGGACACTTCTTTATGCAACCACTGCATCATTGTCAAACTCAATAAAATGAACAATTCTTTATTATAATCAAATACCAAGTCTGTAGTCAAATATTTTCCCTCTTGTCTCAAAAATGACCCTACTCAATGGCTATTAAATAGATTAAAATTTATTTTTTGCAAACTTAAAAAACTTGCAGATGAACATTGTGTCCAGTTGTTTTGTTTGTATTTGGTTCTTAATAAAATTTAGTATATTTTCTCATCATTTGTATTTCTTTTTCAGTGTATTGGTTTTCTTATTAGAGTTTTTTCCCAATGGGATGCTTCTGTTTGTTAATATTGCTAAAAGTTCTTTGAAATATATTTTATTTGTAATTATATAAATATATAACATATTTGTAAATTATACCTTTAGTTTTTCATTATCTTTCAATAAAATATATCTTTAGTATCATTGTTTTTAATATTTGCTTCAAATTCTTTTTCTGGAATTCGTGTCGTAATTAGTAATGCCTTCTTCTTCAAGTAAGATACAAACAACCACTTGTGCTTTTCTTGGAATTTTTAAATACATTATTATATTTAAAACTTTCATTAGGCTGCTATTGTAGTATAAAGAGAGAAGGATTCAGCGTTTTTTTCCTCTTTTCCCAAACACAGAGGGTCATATCATTTGTCTAAACTATTATCTTTATCACATATTTATTCCAATATTTATTTAAGTCTGTGTGAAATCTTTAAGAAATTTCATTGGTATTTATGTGTCTTTGAATGCCAAAACACACAAAAAAATTAAGTTTTATATGGTCTATTTTCTGGTAGGCATCTTTCTTTCTTGCACACTCATTTTTAAAAAGAATTTCCTATCAATTTTAATGTATTATTTTCCAAGTCTGTTTCCCTTATTGCCTGCCCTTAGTGTCTTTTCTCTCTCCCACCTCTCTCTCCCAGGCCTGCGCTCTGACTACACACACACACATGCACGCACAACACCTCAGATATATACTATAAACTATTGGTGAGTTGATACATTATTCTGTGCTTGTATAAACTAATAAACTTCCTATAAACTAAGAACTAAGGAACACATTTGAAATGGAAATGTAAAGATCATGGCAGGGAGTACTGGTGTCTTTGTAATCTTGAGTTTTCTTATCCAACACCAGTCAGTTACGTGTTCTACTCTATTCAAACCTTCTTTGATGTTGAGTATTAAGTTTTTCTTCTTATAGTATTTTTTTAACTAACTTCATTCACACATTTTTTCTGGTCACTAATGTGAAAGGAACTTCTTCTCTCATTATATTCTCTAATTTGTTATTATTTGTAAAAATGAAATACATTGATTCTGCAACCAGACACTTTATTCTTTCTTTCATTTTCTCTCATTATACATTTTATGGCATATATCTTCAAACAATAATAATTTTGTCTCTTTCAATCTGTATTTTCAACTCTTATTTTATCTCTTAATTAATTGCTTTGAGTGGTATAGTCATGATATTGATAAATCATAGTGATATCCCTGGGCATTTTTAAATGTTTCCAGACATCGTATGTGTGCATTTGTGTGTGTGTGTGTGTGTGTGTGTGTGTTTGTGAACAAGAGAGGGAGAGAGAGAAGTCATGTCAAAATTATCCATCTGTTTCTATTTCTGTAAGAATATAAATCAGAAATGGCTATTGGACATTTTCCTAGAGCATTTTAGTAGCCTTTGTAGTTAATTTAATTAATTTTTATCTTTTTAAAAATATACCCAAGTGTGGTCTATCCCTTCAACGGAATATTATTTAGCCATAAAAAAGAATGAAATCTTGCCATTTGTGACAAAATGGTTGGACCTAGAGGGTATTATTCTAAAGTGAAATGAGTTAGACAGTGAAAGACAAATACCATATGATTTCACTTATATGTGGAATTTAAAGAACAAAACAAATGAATAAATAAACAAACAAATTCAGAAACAGACCCATAAATACAGAAAACAAACTGATGGTTGCCAGAGGGGAGGGCGTAGGTAAAATGGGTGAAGGGGAGTGGGGGGTACAGGCTTCCAGTTAAGGAATGAATAAGTCATGGAGACAAAAGATAAAGAATAGGGAATATAGTCAATGGTATTGTAATAGTGTTGTATGGAGACAAATGATAGCTACACCTTTGGTAAGTATAGCATAATGTATCAACTCACCAAATCACTATTTTTTTACACCTGAAACTAATATAACATTATGTGTCCACTGTAGTTCATTATGAAAAATATAAATGTGAAAAATACACATTTATAAAAAGTGATAGCTATGGATTTTAGAAGGGCATTTTTTTTGTAGTATCTTCTCACATCAGTTTCAATTTAATAAAAATCTATGTGCAACTCAAAAATAAAATCCTAAAGGCTCTATAGAGAAGTTAGGAGGGTGCATGGGTGGCTCAGTTGGTCAAGTATCTGCCTTTGCCTCAGGTCATGATCCCAGCATCCTGAGATCAAGTCCCGCACTGGGCTCCCTGCTGAGCATAGAATCTGTTTCTCCTTCTGCTCCTCTGTGCCACCCCTACCCCCCCACTAGTGCATGTTCACGTTCTCTCTCTCACACACAAAATAAAATCTTAAAAATATTCTTTAAAAATTAGGACCAATAAATAGATTCAGCAAAGTTTCAAGATAAAAAAATCAGCAGCACATAAAAATTGATTGTTGTTTTAGAGTATATTTTCTCTATTTCTTAAGATACAGTTATTTATCTTTGCTTTTTTTTTTTTTTACTAATGTGTGATTAGGTTATCTTCTAAAGTCTATCTCAAAAAGCTGTATAATACTAGATTTTTTTCAAAATATTATTTATTAGAGAGATAGAGAATGAGAAAGAGAGCACAAGTGGAGTGAGGGGCAGAGGAAGAAGTAGGCTCCTTGCTCAGCAGGGATGATGGGGGACTCCTGCGATCATGACCTGAGCCAAAGGTAGATGCATAAATGACTGAGCCACCCAGTCAGCCCAAGCTAGATGTTACTAGATTTTAAAAATCAGTACCTAAATTTATATATCAAAGCTATTTTTATTACCTATTTACTATATCATTAGTTTGTGTGTGTTTCCTTTTTCCTATTAGTTTTCTTTGTTTCAACTGCATTGTTCTTTTTCTTAATAATTTTGAAAAAAAGTCATTCATTTTGTTTTGTCTAATAATGCAAGTGTTTAACATTCTGCAAAGTCTTTTCATAGAGTTTAAGTGCTTAATTTCATATTCAAAGACTTTATTATTGTTATTTTTGTAGTATACAGTTGGGATTTTGATTTTCTCTGCAATTCAGAAGTTGGTCAAGAGAAAGTTTTGAAATATTTCCAAGTAGATGAGTCTTAAAACTTTTCTAATTATGCTATTATTTACCAAAGTCATTACATGGTGGTCTATAATATTTCTACTTAGAAAATAACAAAATACAGGGGTATTTTTACTCAGACCATCTATTCAAATATATTTTAAGTGGTTCTTTCCTGACTAATTTCATATCTTGTTTAGTCCCTGTGTGTGCCATCATCTTTTTTTCTTTTCTTTCTTTCTTTTTTCTTTTTTGTCTTATTTGAAGTCTACTTTTCTATCACTCTTTGATTGCCAAGAGAAGCAGAGCAGGACTAGAAGGAAAAAGAACAGAGACAATGCTTTAGGGTTATGAATATGGAATGCTTTTTTGTCATTGGAAGAGATTTTCAAAAAACTTTTCCCATTTTTTTAATGATTAGTTTTTTTTTTTTTAAGGATTTTATTTATTTGACAGAGAGAGACACAGTGAGAGAGGGAACACAAGCAGGGGGAGTGGAAGAGGGAGAAGCAGGCTCCCGCTGAGCAGAGAGCCCAATTCGGGGCTCGATCCCAGGATCCTGGGATCATGTCCTGAGCCGAAGGCAGACGCTTAACGACTGAGCCACCCAGGCGCCCCTAATGATTAGTTTTTAATGATTAGTTTTAATGATTAGCTTAATCATTTTTTAATGATTAATTCTTTCTCTGTGCTCATTCCTGCCTTTCTCCTAGCCAGGACAAAATAAATGCCAAATTAAACAATTTTTCCTTTATCCTTTGAGGCATCGATTATCCACAATGGTAGGTACTTTTGTTGTTGTTTTTTCCAAAGAGGCTTTCAGCTTCTTTACACCTGTATCACCCATGTAATTCCTTCAGCTCACATCCTTCCTTATGAAGCTATTAGTGAGGTGTGTACTCTACTTTGTCTTTAAGGATTTGATCTTCTCACATTATTGATTCATTTGTAAAAGTTGAATCATATGTGGTTTTGTAATATAGGTACATTTTTAAGCTGTATTGGTATATTTTGCTAGGTTTTGGAGGAAACGTGTGTAAATCTGTTTTTGTGTCATTATTTCCTCCCTTTTTCATAATCTTGTTCTTGGCCTTAAGTGATGACAAAGGCTAATCAAGCAAGCCATAATTTTCATCATGGAAATTAAAGACCCTGTGGTCTTTGAGCCTATTGAAAAGACTCCTGTACATCACAGGAAGCCCTTTGTCACAGTGCAGATAGTACAGCACCATCTTTTCAAATTATTGCTCTCTTCTATCATAACAGTGTAACTATCCACATTATATGACAGCAGCGGGAGAGAACATTATGGTAAAGACATGATAAATTAATTCAATAGTAAAGATTTATTGAATTCGAAATACAGGACATGACTTAGGAAATGAGCAAAATAGATATCACCCTAATGCAGCTTACAGTCTAGTGAAACAGATGGGCATATAGTCACACAAACTATAGGAAATTACAATTATGTTAATTGGTACTGAAAAGATGCACATATTGCTAAATGCTGTAATGCTGAGATTAAATCTCATCTGGAAAATTAGGGAAAGATATTTTGAACTAGTAAAAATTGAGCTGAGGTCTAAAGGAATAGATAGAGTTAACTAGGAAGAGAGAAAGAGAAAGTTTTTATGTTAAGGGAGAATGCTTTTAGTAATTCAGGTTTCAGATAAAGGGGAAGGTAGGGTATGTGCAAAGACACTGTGCTGGAAGAGAACATACAGCATCAAGGAACTAGGGTAAGTGCCACAGTAGCAAGAATAAAAAAGCTGGAGTGTGGGTGGTACAAATTGAAGATGTGGAGTGGACACGGTATAACTTGAAGCTGCAGAGGTATGTATGGGCCAAATAGCGCAAAACCCAAAGAACATTTTAAGAAATTTGGAGTTTATTCTAAAGCAATGGAAAATGATAAACAGTTACGAGAAAGAAATGAAAGGGAGAGTTTTGTTTATTTGTTTTAATACAACTTTAGCTTTTGAATACATAAAAGATTGGAAGAATGAAAGATCCATTATTCACGATAGTAACCTATCCTTTATCTTTTAAACCCCGTGTATTCTCAAGATCTGCTTGTGATCCTCAGTATCCACCTAATTATACTGATGAATTCAGGCTTTGCTATTGATATTTGATCCCTTCCTCTGATTGATACAGCAATTCTTCATATCAACTAGGGACAGGGTAGAAAAAATTCTAAGATGAAATGATTTGAGGCTATCCCGTGGCATCTCACTTTAAGAGGCAACAGATTCAAGAGCTGTAGAATTGCTTAGGGAGTAGAAATAATGCCTAAAATTCCAGACTCTTGATTCTTATGTAAGGCCCCTAGACCTTCCCTCTACTTTACATGGAAACTATCCTAACAATTATGAGATGCAACTTAAGACAGTCTGGAGTCTATAATGAAGGGGGACAAATCAGAGGGGGAGACAAACCATGAGAGACTATGGACTCTGGGAAACAAATGGAGGGTTTTAAATGGGAGGTGAGGGGGATGGGTGAGCCTGGTGATGGGTATTAAGGAGGGAGTGGATTGCATGGAGCACTGGGTGTTATATGCAAGCAATGAATCTTGGAACACTACATCAAAAACTAGTGATGTACTGTATAGTGACTAACATAACACAATAAAAAAAAGACAATTTTGAGTCTACAAATGAATTTCTCAGAAAAAAACTTTGGAGTAAAAGAATAAAGATCATTAGTTAACAGTAACAAAATGCCAAAGTATTTGGTCATGTAATGTCGATAAGCCCAGGACAATTAAAATAGGGAAAGAAAAAAAAAAGCCAGTTAGGGAGGAAAGAATATAGATTCTTAAAACTTAATCTTGTAATTACAAACCCAACCACATTTTTCCTGGTTTAGTTTGAGTTACTGTATTTCACTATAGAGATTGATGGCCCTCTTCTTTAATGCAGGACTTAATCAATTATAACATTATGTACTCTGAAGTCTAAAGTTTAGTGGTTTTTATATAGTAAGAGCTTATGTGATCTTTTTTGAGCAAGTGTAGTTATTTCTGAATATTTTGGTCAGACTTTCCAAGAAGTAGTCTAAATTAATGAGCCCTAGTTGTTTGAAAGAAATTAGGCTTTCTGGGAGACAATGGAATAGACATAAATGATCACTTCCCCTGAAAAATTCATTCTGCAGATGTACAATAAGAAAATCCCAGACCAATGTACAAGGGGAGAATTTTATTGTCAGTCAGCAGGTCTGGTAGGCCCCAACTTGAAGTAGTTGCATTCAATGAAATATATAAATTAATTTTTTCTGTACTATAGTGTATTGTTCAAACTCCAAAAAATTGGAAATATATCTCCAGAGTCTTGTCTTTCCCCACTCAGTTGGCCTTTGTTTTAAGAATATCTTATCTTTTTAAATCACTTAATTATTAGAAAACATCATCCACTTCAAAGCTTTTGGTGAAATTACTTCTTTAAAAGTATCATTTATGTGCTGTGATGTAGATAGGTAGTCATGATCAGTATTCATCTTGTATGACAGCTATCCCAATTTAAGAGATATGCATAGCATTTGCTTTATAGAAAGATAAATGTCAGTGAAGAGAGAAGAAAAAGAGCAAATAAAAGAAGTTAAGAAAAATAACTTCTATTTTCATCTCTTTATAGCTATAAAATATATTAAATATATAAACACATTAGTGGTGGACACACTGAAAAGTGGCTCTCAAGATTCCTGCCTTCTTATTCATGCCCTGTGAAATTTCTGCCCCTTGACTGTCCTTGGGAACTGTGACTTGCCTCTAATCAATAGAATATGGAAAAGGTGATAAGATGTCCCTATCATGACAATCTTACATAAGATTTTAACTCATTTTACTAGGAGACTTTCTTTCATGCTTTCAGAAGCAAACAGTTACCTTTTTAAAAATATTTAAATTCACCTTAGGTAACATATACTGTATTATTTGTTTTAGGGGTAGAATTTAGTGATTTATCCATTGCATATAACACCCAGGCTCATTATAGCAAATGTCCTCCTTAATACCCATCACCCACTTACCCCATCCTCTCACCCACCTCCCCTCATTTTTTTCCTACAGTTGAGTCTCTTATAGTTTTCTTCCCTCTCTGTTCTCATTTTATTTTTCCTTCCCTTCCCCTATGTTCATCTGTTTTTCTTTTTTTTAATTCCACATATGAGGGAACTCAAATGGTATTTGCTTATCTGCAACTGATTTATTTTGCTTAGCATAACACCCTCTAGTTCTATCCACATTGCTGCAAATGGCAAAATTTCATTCTTTTTGATGGCTGACTAATATTCCATTTTAGTAATATACCACATCTTCTCTATCCATTCATCAGTCAATGGACATCTGGGCTCTTTCCATATATTGGCTATTGTGAACACTGCAGCTATAAATATAGGAAGCATGTGCCTCTTCTAATCAGTATTTTTTTAATCTTTTGGATAAATGCCTAATAAGGCAATTGCTAGGTCATAGGGTAGTTCTATCTTTAACTTTTTGAGAAACCTCATACTCTTTTCCAGAGTGGCTGCAACCAGCTTGCATTCTCATCAACAGTGTAAAGGGTTCCCCTATCTCTGCATCCTCACCAACATCTGCTTCCCAACTTGTTAATTTTAGTTATTCTGACCAGTGTGAGATGGTATCTCATTATGGTTTTGATTTGTATTTCCCTGATGCCAAGTGTTGTTGAGCAGTTTTTCATGTGTCTGTTAGCCATCTGTATGTCTTCTTTAGAGAAATGTCTGTTCATGTCTTTTGCCCATTTTTTGACTGGATTATTTGTTTCTTGGATGTTGAGTTTGGTAAGTTCTTTAGAGATTTTGGATACCAGCCCTTTATCTGATAAGTCATTTGGGAATGCCTTCTCCCATTCCATAGGTTGCTTTTTGGTTTTCTTGACCCTTTCCTTTTCTGTGCAAAAGCTTTTTATCCTGATGAGGTCCCAATAGTTCATTTCTGCTTTCATGTGACTTTGGAGATGTGTTTAGCGAGAAGTTGCTGTAGCTGGGGTTAAAGAGGTTGCTGCCTGCATTCACTAGGATTTTGATAGCTTCCTGTCTCACATTTAGGTCTTTAAACCATTTTGAGTTTATTTTTGTGTATGGTGTAAGAAAGTATACAGTTACATTCTCCTGCCTGTGACTATCTAATTTTCCCAACACCATTTGTTCAAGAGACATTCTTTCCTTTCAGTATTCTTTCCTGTTTTGTCAAAAATTGGTTTATCACAGAGTTGAGGGTCCATTTCTGGGTTCTCTGTTCTATTCCATTGATCTGTGTCTGTTTTTGTGCCAGTATCATACTGTCTTGATGATTACAACTTTGTAATACAACTTGAAGTCCAAAATTGTCATGCCTCCAGCTTTAGTTTTCATTTTCAACATTCCTTTGGCTATTCAGGGTCTTTTCTGGTTCCGTATAAATTTTAGAATTGCTTATTCCAGCTCTGTGAAAAGTGCCGATGGTATTTTGATAGGGATTGCAATGAATGTATAGATTGTTCTAACATTTTAACGATATCTAACATTTAACGATATCTAACATAAACATTTTAACGATATTTGTTCTTCCAATCCATGAACATGGAATGTTTTTCCATTTCTTTGTGTTTTCCCCAATTTCAGACCCTTAACTTCCTTGGTTAGGTTTATTCTTAGGTATCTTAAGGTTTTTGGTGCAATTGTAAATGAGATCAGTTCCTTGATTTCTCTTTCTTCTGGTTCATTGTTAGTGTATATAAATGCAACTTCTGTGCATTGATTTAATATCCTGTGACTTTGCTGAGTTCCAGTATTAGTTCTAGCAATTTATTGGTGAAGTCTTTTGGGTTTTCTACATAGAGTACCATGTCGTCTGCAAAGAGTTAAAGTTTGCCTTTTTCCTTGCCTATGTGGATGCCTTTTATTTCTTTTTGTTGTGATTGTTAAGGCTAGGACTCCTAGTACTATGCTGAACAGGAGTGGTGATAGTGGACATCCCTGCTGTGTTCTTGACCTTAGGGGAAAAGCTCGCAGTTTTTCTCTGTTGAGAATGATATTTGTTGTGGGTCTTTCATATATGCATTTTATAATATTGAAGTATGTTCTCTCTATCCCTATCTGGCATAGAGTTTTAATCAAGAAAGAATACTGTATTTTGTCAAATGCTTTTTTCTGCATCTATTTAGATCTGTTTAGATCATATGGTTCTTGACCTTTCTTTTGTTAATGTGTTGTATCACATTGATTGATGTGTGGATGTTGAACCACCCCTGCAGCCCATGAGTAAATCCCATTTGGTCATAGTGAGTAATCCTTTTAATGTACTGTTGATCAGAGTAGCTAGTATCTTGTTGAGAATATTTATAACCATGTTCATCAGGGATATTGGTCTGTATTGTCCTTTTATAGTGTGGTCTTTTTCTGGTTTGGGGATCAAGGTAATGCTTACCTCATAGAATGAGTTTGGAAGTTTTTACAGTTTTTTAAAGAAGGCCTAATGACAAGACACTGATGATGGCCTCCAGCTGACAGCCAACAGGAGATGGAGGCTCCCAGTCCAATAGCCAAGAGACTAAATGCTGCCCCAAATCACATGACCTTGGAAGTGTATTATTCTGAACTGAGCTTCCAATGAGACTGCAACCAGAGCCAACACTTTGATTTCAGCCTTGTGAGATCCTGACACAGACCACCCAGTTAAACCATCCAAGACTCGTATCCAATAAATGATGAAGTGATAAAGGAGTGTTATTTTCAGCCATGAGTTTGTGATAACATTGTTATACGGCAGTATATAATAAATATAACATTCAATATAATTATATATATATATTTTAAGATTTTATTTATTATTTTGACAGACAGAGATCACAAGCAGGCAGAGAGGCAGGCAGAGAGAGAGGGAGGAAGCAGGCTCCCTGCTGAGCAGAGAGCCCGATGTGGGGCTCGATCCCAGGACCATGAGATCATGACCTGAGCTGAAGGCAGAGGCTTAACCCACTGAGCCACCAAGGCACCCCAATATATATTTATATTCTTAAATATAAAATATTACTTTGTCTTGGGCATCGCAGTAACTTAACTTCCACAATATTTTATCTGAAAAATGACCAAAAATCTATGACTCAAATGAAAGGGGTTTATGATATTCAACACATATTTTTGAGTGATTTCTATTATTCATTCTTATATTTCTGGGATAAGCCAAAGTGAGTCATCAACATTAAATTTAGGTGATTACACAGTTTTGGTGCAATGGAGGATTTGATTTTCTAATGTTGTGTTTAAAAATTTTATAGTGGCGTACATAAGTAAAATTGACTTGAATCATAAAAACCAGAGAATGGCAAAGAAAAAGGAAAGACACAAGTCACTCTATCATGTTTGATTTGTTTTTCAGAATATATTTATTTGATACATACTCTTCAATAATGCTTCTAGACATAAAATTTCAGGTTGATGATTGTCCTCATAATTTTAGAAATAAAACTGAACACTTTTAACCTTTGTTTTCCCTTTGAGAACTCTGTGTCATTCTTATAATCTGATATTTACCTGTTGCCTTTAAGATTTCTTTTTCTTTAGTGTTCTACACTTTTCCTAGTAGAAGAGGATTCCTTTTCATTTACTGTGCTTGGGATCCATTATGCTTCATAAATCTAAAAACTCATGCTTTTAATTAATCCTAGAAAAATATATCTTTGTCTCTTTGAATTCTTTTTGTTTCCCCCAGTTCCATGCATTCTTTTATCATGGAGCAGTTATTATGCTAAGTTTTATTTTTATATTCCATATTTTATGTTTTCTCTGACTTTTCTTAAATTCTTTTATATATATTTTTTACCTTTTAACTTGTTTTTTTCTGCATAGCCTTACATCTATCTTCCACTTCACCAATGTTTTGTACTTTTTATGACTTGTGTACATTGTATTTAAGTATTTAATTATACCTTTGTATATATATGTTCATATGCATATGTGCTCAATTATAGAATTTTATGTTCTATAGAATTATATGTTCTATAGAATTATGTTCTATAGAATTAGAAGTTTATGCTCTCCTCTTCCTCCTGATAGTATTTTATTTATTTCTTACAGTTTTTATTTACTTTTTAAAATATATCTATTTTATTTTTATTAACATGTAATGTATTATTTAGTTTTTAGTTACTTTTTTTTTTTTTAATTCTCAGCCATGGTTTTTTTTTTTTTTTTTTTTTTTTTTTTTTTTTTTTTTTTTTTTTTTTTTTTTTTTTTTTTTTTTTTTTTTTTTTAAAGATTTTTATTTATTTATTTGACAGACAGAGATCACAAGTAGGCGGAGTGACAGGCAGAGAGAGAGAGGAGGAAGCAGGTTCCCTGTGGAGCAGAGAGCCCAATGTGGAGCTCGATCCCAGGACCCTGGGATCACGGCCCAAGCTGAAGGCAAAGGCTTTAACCACTGATGTCTGTCTTTTAAATTCTATTTTAACAAATGGTTTAATGAACTAAATCACATGAATAACACTGTTATCTGTATACTTTGATTCTCACACATGTATCTTGTGATTGTCGTGTGGATCTTGCACTCATGACAATCCTGTAGATCTGGGTTAAGGATCCATGGCTGCCTCTGCCAGTTGTTCCAAGAGTATGGCCAGGCTTATGTTAATTTCTTTGTTAGGAGTTTCTCCACCACGCAGGCTATTTAAATTGGAATCTCAAATCCAGGCAAGGTGACCTAAGTAAATTCTAAGTACATTTTGTTTTTGCTTTTGTCCAACTTTAACCACCTCCTTTGTCCTCCCTGCACCAGCTGAAAGAGGATTTATTTCTCACCTGCACTTGGACTACACATGGACCTTTCTGATGTATCCCACTTTAAGAGGCAGTCTCAGTTCCAGGGCTACCCCTTGAAAGGGCAGAATTCTCCATCTCCTCTCCCTGATTGTGGAGTGTGGTTTCCTCTTATCCCCTTACAGCAGGGAAGTTGCAGAAGTAGATTGTGAAATTACTTCTATGGTTTTCAGTTTTCTTTATTCCTTCCTGGTCCTTGGCAATTTTCTTTGGAAGCTTGTTGAGGGCATTTGTGCTTTTAAAAGACTATTTGTTATATTTTATCTAACACTTCTGGTTATTTCTATATAGAGCTTTCTCAGGGTATCCAGTTTTTC
This sequence comes from Mellivora capensis, assembly GCA_004024625.1. NCBI lineage: Eukaryota > Metazoa > Chordata > Mammalia > Carnivora > Mustelidae > Mellivora > Mellivora capensis. The sequence goes on along the minus strand of PISX010019485.1, from coordinate 10,959 downwards.
AGAAAGCCTTTCGAGGTGCAGGTAGCAATTTAGCCCTGTCTTAAAGAGGTACAGCAGTATTAGTGATGTGCATAGGATGTAATATATCCTTTCTCCATAACAATCTCTTTTGTAAAGCACAATACTTTTTCTGTTTGTATGGTGCTGGGCTTTCAATTAATTTACTGTGAATGATCACTTACCAGATCAGAGACAGAAAATAAGCTGACAGTGATAAAAAGATGCCCAAGTACATACTACAATTCCTTTTCTATGTAGTTTAAGAGCATACAAAACCAGTAAATGATTATAGAAGCCGGATGGAGTTATCTCTGTGTTTAGTGATGGGGTAGAGGTTCAGGGGAAACTTCTGGAGTGTTTATATCCTGATCACACTGGTGATTACATGGCTGTTTAATTACATACAAATTCATCACACTGTATACTTAAGATTATTATTTTTATGCCATATTTGTTACAGCTCAATTTTTTTGAAAAAAAAAAAAAAAATCCAAGATGACTTAGATAAGCCATACTCAGAAATTTCAGAGCCATTAGATTGATCTTAACCCCACTATTTTCTTTTTACTTTATTTTAGCTTTTAAATTTTTAACATTTTTAAATGTTAATGATTTCTTCAAAACTGAAATCCCAACATTGTAAGAATTAGCGTCCTTTTCTAGAAGTGGAGGTAGGAATTAAGAGTTTGTATAAACTGACACTCTTCCCATTCAGGCCTCGACAGACATTATTAATCTATCACAGTTTCCTTTCTCCTGTTTCTGTGCAAAGCCCTGTACTCCTTCTAAAACACAGCTAATCTGGCAGCCATCACCAATCAAATAGGGTTGGAGAGAAGTAACTGTATTTGAAATGCCTGGAGTGGATAATCTCTAAGGGAAGGCCAATGTTATCTTTTATGGCTCTGAGTAACTTATTTTGCCTGACTATCATTAAGTTAAGAGACAAGTTTCAGGAGAAAGTGAATATTTATTGTTGACCTTTTGTTTTTCAAAGCAAGCCTCCCTATGGTGATTTGTTAATTGTCTATCCTTATATGAATTTGTTCTTGAAACTCAAGATAATACTGGTTTCTTTTCAAATTCAGTCATCTCCAGGATGTTGATTATGCTGAGTTGATCAATTCTAGTAAAGTACAGAAGGTTAAAGGAAAAAAAAAAAAAAAAACCTGAATAAAACAAACAAACAAAAAAACCCAAAAAACCCAAAAACCTAACAAAGAAAGCCATTGGCTCACAATTTATAATAATTTGGGAAAACACCGTGGTCCACTCCAGTGTTTACTCCAGTTGTGCAAGTATGAGGTGTTTCCTTCCTTTGGGCTGTTATCAGAAGTACTGTAGGTCAAGCTGAAGCATCACAGGTCTTCATTATATGCTTGGCAGAAGTGATGGAGGTATGGGGGGAAGGTGGTAGAAAGCAGCAGCAAAAAGGGGAACATCAGTCTCTTTGTGCTTGATTTGTGATATAACTTAGAAGGCTCAAACCTTTGTTAAATACTGTTTTGAGACGAATTATTTGCTCTAATTGCATTTCAAGGAAGACCTCTAAGAGGAATTAAATTTCAAAGATAACAGATTTTGTGTTTTGTTCCTTTTGCTGAAGTCCATGATTTTCAATTATAAGTTACAAATCCTTAAAGAAATGCTTCTGATGTTTATAAATCCATATATTGCTTTTATCTTCATGCGTACCATCTTTTAAAAGAAGCATGTACACTCAAAAACTGCATTTATTCACTCAGACAAGTTTTGCCAATTTTTGTAAACCACAGAATGTTTTCTTCTTTTTTTTTTTTTCCCTCAGAATGTTGTTTTCATTTGGGGTCCCCTACAAAGACAGTCTGAGAAAAGGACTCCAGTACTGGGGATTCATTAGGGAAGTGATCCCAAGAATCAGGAATGAAGGAACAGAGAGAGGAAAAAAAAAAAAAAGAGGAAGAAGAAGAAGAAAAGCCAGGTAAAGATTTGTCATCAGTGTCCTTCCTATAAACAAAATGGTCTTGATTCTACCAGGCTCTTCTGAGGAGCAGGTAGGACAACTCCCAGGATTGTCCAGCAGAAGATGGAAAGCCAGCCTGGGTACTCATCCAGCGGCCCCACCTCCTTGGATGGGGGTTACTTCTAGGGCATTAAGGAGTTAACATACTTCCAGAATAAGCTTGTGAGCCCAGCCCAGTGAGCATAGGAACTTTAGAAAAGTCCCTTATCAGAATCCAGAGGCCTTGGTATTTGCTCTATATGCCAGCAGCGCAAGGTGGGTGGGCTGGACTCCGAGAAAGACAAATACCATATGATTTCACTTACATGTGGAATCTAACAAACAAAACAAATGAACAAACAAACTCCCTCAAACACAGAGAACAATCTGGTGGTTGTCAGGGGGGAGGTTCGTGGGGGAGATGGGCAAAAGTGGTGAAGAGGATTAAAAGGTGCAAACTTCCAACTATAAAATAAGTAAGTACGGAGATGAACATTACCACTTAAGGAATACAGGTAATGGTGCTGTACTAGAGGTGCGTGGTGATGACGGATGGGAGCTACGCTGTGGGGGCACTGCATGACGCACAGAGCTGCTGAATCACTGGGTCGTACACCTGAAACTGATGCAACATTGTGTTTCACGTCTCCCAATCAATCATAGATGAAAAGTGCAGCAAATGTAGTAGAGGCCACGATGTTATTGTAGCGCTGTGTGGTGAGCATCAAGTAGTGTATAGAATTGTGAAATCACGATGTTGTGCCCTGAAACTAATACAGCACTATATGCCAATGCTACTTCAATAACACATAAAGTAAATAAAAAGTATAATATAAGAACAAAAACTGCCCCTGTGGTTGTAGCTGAAATCAGAGGTGGGTTAAGGGACTACATCACACAGTAACGAAACAGCAAGGACTTCTCATTAATAGGGAGAGAGACAGTGATTCTTACTAAGGCAACAATAGTCTGTGCAAAAGTGAATGAATTTGGCAAGTTAGGGAAATTTATGCGATTATTCAATTTTCTTGATTACTTCCTACAGCATTTCTAACTGTGGCAGCAAGGTCTGGACTTTCCTGAAGAGCTGAAAACTGCATTGATGTTCAATCCTTCAATTCTTTTCCTATGGCAGTACCAATTGTTCATATCAGGAATGTCAGCTAAACATTAAGACCAAGCAGTAGGATGAAACTACCAGACTGTACTAAGGAGGACATGTATTTAAGCTTCCTGCCAGGAGTTAGCTTGTAAAAGAAGGTCCTGGTTAACCCATATAAATATCTACAAAGCAACATGAAATAATAGAATATGTGTGTCACATATGAAGTCAAAGATGGGTACGTTTGCTGTTCTTTTCTCCTTTTGGAAAAGGGAGTGTTTCACATGGGCATGTGTTGTTTTTGTTTGTTTGTTTGTTTTGTTTTATTTTCTCTATATTCCTATTGAAAAAATAATGTAAGAACATTATTTAATTAATGTAAGAACATGAGTCCTTTTTTTTTTTTTCTTAAGGGACTTCATTTTTTTAGAGCAGTTTTATGTTCATGGTAAAAGCAAGAAAAAGAGATAGAGCTTTCCTGTACAGTCCTTCTTGTCCCCAGATGCATACCTCCCCCATTATCAATGGTACTCACTGGAATGGTGCACTTCTTATAGTTGATGAACCTATACTGACATATCATAATCAACTAAAGTCCGTATTTCTTATGAGGGTGTTGTGCATTCCTTGGGTTTGGATAAATGTACAATGACAAGTATCCTTCATTATAATATCACCCAGAATATTTTTACCACCCTAAAAATCCTCCAACTACTTACTCCTCCCCCCCACCCCAGCCCCTGGAAACCACTGATCTTTTTTCTGTGAGTGCTCTCCAAACTTCATATCAAAGTAGTATCTAAATAGATGGCATTTATTTCATCCCGTAAAAGTCCAGTTTCATTTAAAAAATGTGTTAATTGCTACAGTAATTACTTGTGAAATATTATTTCTTTAAAAATAATACACTAGTGGCACCTGGGTGGCTCAGTGGGTTAAAGCCTCTGCCTTCGGCTCAGGTCATGATCCCAGGGTCCTGGGATAGAGCCCTGCATCGGGCTCTCTGCTCAGCGGGGAGCCTGCTTCCCTCTCTCTCTCTCTGCCTGCCTCTCTGCCTACTTGTGATCTCTCTCTGTCAAATAAATAAATAAAATCTTTTAAAAAAATACACTATTATTTTTCTCCATTTATACTTTTTTACATATGCCAGTTAGTAACATAAATAAAGATTATAATGAAATTGTCATTTAAATACATTCAGCTGAAACTGGAGTAATCTGAGTGATAAGATTGTTTTCCAACTGCTACAATAAAGATACAACTTAGAAAACTATCATCTGATGACATTTCTTGAATTTATACCTAACTGATGTTTTTACTTGCAAATGAAATAACATACAACACTTTCAATTTTTTTTCTATTTAAATATACCTTGCAAACAACATTCATGGGTATTTTCCTTAAGATATTAATCCTCATGAAGTAATTGAGAAATGCCTAGACACTCTGTAGGTCTTATCGGAGATGCAGACATTGTTCGGGAATGCTTACCACAGTATTGTTTATAGTTGGAAATCTAAATTTTAATTGGGGATTGGTTAAATATCATATGGCTCACTGACCCCATAAAATATTCTTCATGCACTAAAATTATGTTTTGAGAAATATTTAATCACATGGAAAATGATGATATATATATACATATCACGAAAGTATGATCCTTCCTTTGTAAAAACCCACAGACATAAACAAGCGATTGACAGACATCATTTGGAATGCATATCATTAGGTTACTTAAAACACTGATATTTAAATTTTATTTGTATGCTTTTCTATACTTTCCATTTTTTCATTATTTATATTCATACAAATATTAATCATTTAAAAAGAAAAGCCAGCTGAACATCTCCACCTGACTTTAAACTTGGATTTTATTTTATTTTATTTTTAAATTGTACTTATTTATTTGACGGAGAGAGAGTGAGAGAGCAGGGGGAGCAGCAGAGGGAGAGGGAGAAGCAGGTTTCCCACTGTGCAAGGAGCCTGACACGGGGCTCAATCCAGGGATCGTGACCTGAGCCTAAGGCAGATGTCCAATGGACTAAGCCACTGAGGTGCCCTAAACTTGGACTTTAAAACCTGAATCCACTTGGCCACAGTTACCCAATGCTGTTGGGGAAGATCATCAAAAAGATGTGACTACTGGTAGACCCATGAGCTGGACCTGGGCACTTAGAAGTCCTCACCTTCTCCCCTGCTTTTGGAATGTGGGTTCTGCTTGCCTTTCCTGATCCCAGAGGCTGCTCCAAGGACATGGCCTTGAGATGGTGATATGGTGTTTAGAACATCTGCACAGTAAATGTGAATGAAAGCTTCTTTATAAACTTCTAAGATGTGGCAGACAGGTGCAGGGATCCACTCATCTTGCTGCCACTCAAGGCAAGCCTCCTGTGTAAGTTCTCTTTGCTTATTATGCCTGTCAGCTACCCACCTGGAAGGGCTTGCCTCTTTCTTCATCTCTCTCTGCCCTCTGGATATGGGGAGCCAGCTTCAGATTGTACCTGGGATGCTCCAAGGAAGTTACAAACCAACAAATGCCCACTGTATCTTGGAGCTATTGCGAATCAGAAAAAAGAAAGAATTTGAAAGAATTACCAGTTTTAAGATACCAGACATTAGCTATAAAATTATAATTGTAAGTGATAAAAGCTTACTTTTCATACTATAAAGAGACAGTCACCCCACTCAATCCCTTAATATTGTGTCTAAATAAGCCTCACTTCTCCATTCTATAAATTAAAATATCAAACTTAGTGATATTAAACAAAGATGTTTTTTGTTTCTGTTTGTGAGAGTGGGGTAATAAATCCCTAATTTTTTTCTCATTAATTTTAACATAATATATTCAGATTATTTTGTCTGATTACTGAAAGTAATACTAAGCAAGATACATTTGTGTCATACAGGAAGTCCTATACTCACCTTGCAGTTGATGTCTCACTCTGCCATTGACGAATGCAATAAATGAAGTTTTTCCTTTTTTTTCAAGTATTTTGTTTGTAAAAGGAAAATCCATGCTGGCTGAATTTTTTTTGGAACAAAATGACAAGCACAATAACTTAGTTGTTCAGAGCAGGAGTTTCTATCATATCATATGCCCTATTTGCTACATTATCATAGGAACATTCATTCATCCATTTATTTATCTTTTTTTAAAGGAAATATTTTATTTGCACCTGAGAGGCACTCTAACTTGATGATTAGGTAGGATCTCTGAACTGGGTCGCCTGGGCTCAAGTCTGTTCTATACCATTCTTACTGTGGGATTTTGACCAAGTTACTTATCCTCTTCTGCCTCCATTTTCTCATCTGTAAATAGGAATGAAACAATAATTCTATCATAAGGTTATTATAAAATTATATGGATGGATGGAAGGATGAATAGATAGGTGCATACATACATAGAAAGATAGATAATACATAGTAGCACATAGTAACATAAGTGACTGCCAGGAGTACTACTATATGCTTTTTTTATTAATATATAAAGTATATATAAAGTACAGCTCTGTGATTCATCAGTCTTACACAATTCACAGCACTCACCATAGCACATACCCTCCCTAATGTCCATAACCCAGCCTCCCCATCTGTCCCACTACCTCCCCTCCAGCAACCCTCAGTTTGAGATTAAGTCTCTTATGGTTTGTCTCCCTCTCTGGTTTCATCTTGTTTCATTTTTCCGTCCCTTCCCCTATGATCCTCTATCTTTTTTCTCAAATTCCTCATATCAGTGAGATCATATGATAATTGTATTTCTCTAATTGACTTATTTCATTTAGCATAATACCCTCTAGTTCCATCCACATTGTTGCAAATGGCAAGATTTCAGGTTTTTTGATGGCTGAATAGTATTCCATTGTGTATATATACCACATCTTCTTTATCCGTTTATCTGTTGATGGGCCTCTATGCTCTTTCTATAGTTTGGTTATTGTGGACATTGTTGCTATGAACATTAGGTTACATGTGCTCCTTCAGATCACTACCTTTGTATCTTTGGGGTAAATACCCAGCAGTGCAATTGCCGGGTCATACTACTATATGTTTTTAGGTTTTCTTTCCTATAAAATGCAGTTAATATTATCTATCCTAAAGCGTTATTGTTTGTCAAGTCTTGGTATGGGGATTATCAATTAGCAAGAGCTCAGTGGACTTATATGTCAGCAGTGTGATCACCACATTTTATTTTATATGAAAAAAACTGGAGGAAAATCATTTCTAAAACTTCGTGAAATGTTGACATTTCTCAGGTCCTGTCTGGCTTACCAATGCAGCATGGTTTATTGTGGAGAGTTGATAAAGAGAACGCAGGCATTCCAGCCACAGAGCTTACTCTGCAAGGGTCAGAGAGCTTCAGCTCTTTGTTTTGAGAAATATTTGGACATAATGAACCTGCCGCTGGGTATTCTTTTTAGAGTTTCCTCCAAGTCTCAATGTCACATGTCACATGACATGTCAAAAGACTGAGGACAGTCTCTTCTTCTGAAAACAGCAATAAACTAAAAGCATGAGAATTTCTTGTAGAATCAACTGTTTCTCATTTGTTCCCATGAGGACGGCATCAAACTATGTGCAGATGAGAAGACTGAGTAACAGCAAGAAAACAAGTGATAAAGTCAGAATCAGACTCAGATGTGTATATGCCCAGGTATCTCAGAGCTGCTCTAACAAATGAGCATTCATCCTGGATCAGCTTTGGATATGTGACCTTGGGCAAATCACAATATCCTCAACAGAATCTCCACTTTGTCTATCCAATATGGCTATTAGGAGGACCATAACCATCAATAAATCCACTTGTCTGCTTGACACTTACTTCAGACAGGTCCCCCCCCCCTTTTTAGTGAGAGAGAGAGAAAGAGAGCACGGAGTGGGTTGGGGGTGCTTAGAGGCAGAGGGAGAGAGAATCTTAAACAGATTCCACACTCAGCATGAGCCCAACTTAGGGCTCGATCTCACAACCTTGAGATCATGACCTGACCAAAATCAAGAGTCAGATGCTTAAATGACTGAGCCACCCAGAAACCCCTAGAAAGTTACTTTAAAAAAATTATATTGCAATTGTCCTGGATCATTCTGTTTCCCACAAAATTAAAAAAAAAACACCTAAAATAAATTTTTTTAAAAAATCAAAATAAATAAAATTCTTGTTGCCCCATAAGTCAATTATATTCGTTGAAGGTCTTTTATATGCTCTTTGAGTCTTCTGAAATAGGGTACACAGCTTCAGAAACAAAGGAAAAACAGAATTTTTCCAACATCATTTTGTTGCGAGTTGCACATGGAAATTGATGACTGCTCGTGTGTGAATAAGGAGGTCAGTTTAACAAAGGGGAACATTCCAATACTGATGCCTACACCCCTGGCCCAGCTGCCCTGAAAATGCATCTACTCTCTCAGGGTGCCCACCATCACTTAGGACTACACAGCCTCTGCCCATCTGTCCTAGATTTCCCTTTAACAACAGGTGCATGCATAACTGAGAGATGGTTTTATTGCATCTCGATGTCATGGCTGCAGCTGCTAGAATATAAATCAACTGGAGGCCACTCCAGCACTTCTTTTTAAATCTAAGTGAGATGTACAAAGAGGAAATGTCTTAATATTTTCTAGTTTTTTAACAGACTAGGAGATTGCAAAAACTTCCTCTGTGAAAAGTTCTGAAAGCTGATTTTAGCATCTCAACTAAGACTCAAAGTCAGTGATGTCTTTGTGGATGTCATGTGACATTAAAGGAGGAATAAACTAAGTATAGAACATATTATCAGGGTTTAAAGCAGAGCAATCAATCCTTATTTTTGCAGATTTGCGGATTTTACTCCAATAGTATTCTTTTTTTGTTCCTTTTTACTTCTAACTTTTGTACTATGTAACACTGAGAGGTTACCATCATTGAAACCAGCTCATTTGCAGGCAAAAGAAATCCTCAAACTCCCTAGTTAAACAACATGCTTTTCATTTGCACTAAATAAGGTAAGAGAAGGTAAGATGCTATCTGTGGACTCTTGGAAAACTGTTGTGTATGTTCATTACCAAGGTCCTTTCTCTCTGTGTGTGTGTGTGTGTGTGTGTGTGTGTGTGTTCACCATCGCTGAAATTGTGAGGTTTAATTTGGTGGGGCACTCTCCAGTCTGGAACTAATAGGAAAATTAGCTATGGCTCTGAAGAGCTTTCAAAGACTGGTTACAACAATGGAGTATTACACTCTGCCACCATCCAGTCTTTGAGAATGGAAGAAACTGAATTTTAAGTAACTCTTTCAATACCTCCTTTCAGCACATGTTTAATAGTACATGTCCTTTAACCAAAGAACACAGATGGTACAATGAGGTTTTAATTAGATTTCACGTTCAATGCAATTAGTTACAGTTGCAAATGTAAAATCTACAATAGAGCATTAAGAAATAACTTTATCAAGTCACTTCAATTTGTTAGGTCACTGGCCTTTGTGGATTGTAGTGGGCACATAACAGCTCAAGATAACAGTAGTGTGAATTCATATTTAAAACATATGCCATGGGCCAAAATTGTGTCTGATTTGCACGCCTAGCAATGGTCTTTCTCAGCTTCTCTGGAAATGAAAATATGAATAAAGATGAAAATCTCACCAACACTGATAGAAAACCTCATTCCAGAATCTGGAGGGAACTTATTCCAAAAATGAGGTCAGTTGAACTGGATTAGAAGCTAAAGCACAGCCACAGACATCTGAAAGGCTCCTTGTGACTTAAGTAGACTAGTGTTCATTAAAAAAAAAAAAAATTGGGAAGGGGTGGGTGGCAGCACAGGAGTTAGAAAGACAATTGGCATATCTCTCATAGTTTTGTCTTGACCAAATATTCAAAAAGTAAATAAGGAACACTGCATGCTCTCTTAGAACTCTCCTGCTCCTACTCTTACTGTGTGTTGCTTTTTGAGATGTCTGAACATTGTTTATTTACTATGCCTCAGTAGTGCCTCCTACTTCCATGCCCTCATCCTCATGTAAAAAATCCATTCAAAACAGGAATCAAGGGGAAAAGATTAGACCTCAGAAGTAGGGTGGGGATGGCCAGAGAGTTAGGCATTATGTCTTGATGAGCTGTGGCTCCTACAATGAAACCAGGAGATGCTGACAAGGAAGACCCTATTAGCAGGGCATGATGCAGGCAGTGATGGTCCCTGTGCTGTAGTTATCTCAGAAAAATAGGGAAAGAGGAGGTGGGGACAGACAATGATTTCGTATCAGTCAATTAGAGACACATGGAATGAGAAATAGAAATATGTTTCTGGGGACATGCCAACATTCATTAGTTGATAGTGTAGGTCCTGGGTCACTGTGTTTAAAAAAGTTTTTGTTTGTCCATATCACTATCTACCATGGATGAAGGAGGACTGATTGATTGTAAATATCTGCCATTAACATTTGATTCACTAAATCAAAGTATATTCATTATAATGGCTAACTTGTATGTGTCAGCTAGGCTAGATCATGAGCTACCCAGATACTTGCTCAGGTATTATTCTGGGTATTTCTGGGAACAATTAATATTCAAATCCGTGGACTTCAAATAAAGTTGAATGCTCTCCATAATGTGGGTGGGCCTCATCTAATCAGCTAAAGGTCTTAGTAGGCCAAGCAACAAACCTGCTCCTGAGTAAGAGAGAATTCTCCAGCTGACTGCCTTTAAATTTCATCTGCCGCATTGACTCTTTATGCCTAATGGTCTTTGAATTGGAACATCAGTTCTCCCTGGGTCTCCTGTATCCAGGCTCACCCTACAGATTTTGGACTTAGCCAATACTTATAATTATATGAGCCAATTCCTTATACTAAATCCATCTCTCTTGCTCTTTCTCCCTGTATACACACACACACACACACACACACAC
>PISX010019484.1:0-37985 GCA_004024625.1 Mellivora capensis | reverse complement strand
AGAGTCCGGAGGACCGGAATGAAAATGGCGGCCTCCCAATCTCCGGCCTGGAGAAGCAGAGAGCTCGGGGCCCCACTCCTCATTGCGCCCTCAGAGAAAAGCGCCCAATCACTTCCGTCTCCCTGGCCTCCAGCCGCGCTCCGAGCTCACCCAGCCTGTGACAGGTTCAAGGTAGCCCCGAGCTGAGAGCTCACTCCTCAGCTCTGTCTCTGTAGCCGGCTTCCCTGCTCTAATACCTGTGAGCTCTGCGACACTCAGACACCCCCGATCCTTCTGTGACCCTGCGGGACCTGGGGCCACGCTGACCCTGCGGGCTTCACCCCAGTTTAGCCTCTGGAGTGATGTCCCTCAATGGAGCAGACTTTTAAAAGTCCCGATTTAGTGCTCTGTTGCTCCCCTCCCCCTCGGTCTATCTTCTCATTGCTTTGGATTCACTTCTCCGCCAGTCCTACCTTTCAGAAAGTGGTCGATTTTCTGTTTCTAGAATTGCTGTTCTTCTTCTCTTCAATATCCCATTGGATTTGTAGGTTATCAAATCAATGGTTTGATAAGCTATCTAGCTGATCTCCTAGTAGTAGCTGATCAGCTACTAGCTGATCTCTAGTATTCTCAGCCTGCTACTTCTCCACCATCTTGACTCCTCTCCAGAAAAGATATTTTTGATCTTCTAGATATAACCACCATATTGTTTTCCCATGAGGCAAATTAATTCAAAATATTATTTTTCTCTGTAAGTTTTAATGCTATGCTAGTAAGGAACCAAATGTCTAGAGTGAGCCATTAAAGTTATTACCTGTTTTTATTCATTCACCAAGTATAGGGTAGGCACAGAAAGAGGTCCAGAAATCTGCATAGGGGTCCCCTTGAATCTAGGCACAAGTCTCTACATGCAGAAGGTAAAGCCCAACTCTGTTGGATAAGAATAATTTAAGAGGCAAGAACACTTAATAGGATTATTGTATGGAAAGTAAATCCCAGAGCAGGCACGGAGTTGGCAATCATGTTCCTCTGATGCCAAAGAGGAGAAACTTTACTGACTTCACATGTAGGTAAGTAGAGACTAAAAGAGGCCACTTGCAAAGTGGGGTAAATTAGCTCTAAGATGAAGGCTAACTTTGATCTCTTCAAAACAAAACATTCCAAAATTTCTGAAATGTCACTAAGAAGCAATTAGGGAGAAATCTATAACATGCAAAGCTGAAATTAGCAAAGAATGATTTCAAGATGGCTGATATAAACTTCCATTTTGAGAAACTACTAAGATACTATAAAACACAAAAAAGTCAAAGAACTAGAAAATAATTCCATAGGAAAAAGAAATCTATGTCTGATAAATCTCTAGTCATACTATCTAGATGGAATAAAGAAGACACAATTCTTAAAATCAGCAACGCAAGAAGAGACATCATACATTCTACAGATGTTTAAAAAATGCATACAGAAGGGAGAGCTTACAAGGGGGTATAAGGAAAATTTGGGAGATGACACATATGTTACTCAGATTACTGTCAATATTTCACACATGCATACATGTGCTAAAACATAGCAAGTTGCAAACTGTAAACACATACAGCTTAGTGTATGTCAATTACATCCTAATAAAGTTGTTAGTAACTGTATTCATTTCTATACATAAAGAAGTGTTACTGGACTTATGTGGTATGTGTATATATTCACACACATGTGTATGTGAGTTTGTGAATGCCAATAAATATACATTTGCAGTTTTACTAAGAGTTACTTGTAGTATTTACTTCTTTTTTTTTTAAAGACTTATTTATTTATTGTGAGAGAGCAAGAGATAGAGAAAGAGAGAGAGGGAAGGAGCAGGAGGGGCAAAGGGAGGAGAATCCCAAGTAGACTCTGCTGAGCGTGGAGCCCAACACAGTGCTGGATCTTACGACCTTGAGATCATGACCTGAACCGAAATGGAGTTGGATACTCAACTACAATCACTCAACTGTATCACCCAGGTGCCCCTTGCAGCATTTACTCCTGACTGTTCTTTTCCTATCATCATTAAGAATACATGCTTTTTCCTTAATTATTTTTACATTACAATATAGGGACATAGTTGGGATTTCTAGTTTTCTGACCTAACACTCACCAACAGAATTAATATCTAGCATATATATGATGAAAACATTTTTTTCTTCATTAAATAGAAATTTCATTCTCCATATATTGCTGTTCCAAAGACTCATTTATATTTATTATGCATTATGTGACACATACAATGCTAATTTAATCTATGAAACACCCTCTAAGGTAGTTAGTTTTATTATCTGATTTTATAATTAAGGATCCTGAGATTTAGAGGAGTGAAGTCATTGTGTATATATAGCACACTGCTGGTATATGTTGGCAGTTAAGTCTGGTTGACTCAGGATCCGGTTCTTTACTTACCAGCCTGTCCTGCTGTTGTGGCCGTGGCGGATACCCGTACTTGGGCATTTTACCTGGACTGTAACATATGGAATGAAATGGAAATCACAGAGTAGTAGTGGGAAATGATCACATTCAAGAAACATTTACAGGGCATCTTCTTTATCCCATATATTGTGTTGTACCTGAGAATCTAGAAATAAGTTTTCATCTGGTTAGGTACCAAATGAGTGATAAATTGTTCCATACATGTATATATAAAATCTTTGTTGTCATTTTATTTGTAAATAGAATTAGAAGTCCATGATTAGGCTCAATAGCATGAAGTTTGATGTAGCTTTTCCTGGTTGCTGAGATTTTTTTGGCTGGCCATTTTCACTGCATGTTTTATTTATTAGTTGCTATCAATGTACCTATATCAGAAATGGCTTTGGGTGCCTGGATGGCTCAGTGGGTTAAGCAGCAGCCTTGGGCTCAGGTCATGATCTCAAGGTCCTGGAGTCAAGTCCCACATCAGGCTCCCTGTTCAGCAGGGAGTCTGCTTTTCTCTCTGCCTCTCCTCCCTGCTTTCCTCTCTCTCTCTCAAATAAATAAATAAAATCTTAAAAAAAGAAAAAAAAAGGAAATGGCTTCATCTCTTTGCTGCTTCTTATTTTCATCTCTCGGTACTTACAAATTTCACAATAGTTGTGACTGTCATTTATTTATAAATGCAGTTTCTACAGCGCCCTCTGATTTCTGCTGGTTCTCCTCATTCATACAGAGAGCTCAGCAAAATCAGAGGCTAAACACATTCTGGAGAATGAGAGACAAAGGAAGCATATCTCAAAGCAGTTTCTGAAGTACCTGCATAAACAGCTCCTAGGAAGCTCACCAAAATGCAAATTCCTGGCTAATCTCAAATCCAAGGAATCAGAATCTACGTTTTCAGCCAAGGAGCCTGCATTAACCCACCTCCCCCCAGGCAAAACTACAATCAGAGAGGTATTGGTCAGAGAAGCTGGCCCCAGAGACCAAAACCTATTGACCTTAACTACAGGGTTATCAACAACTCCTTTATTCCTGAAAGCTGCCTCTGTGGTGGTAGCTTTTTATATCTTGTTTCCAGAAATGTCTTCTTGTGTTCTCTTTTAATATTTGTGTCATCGAGATGCAATCTGCTAACTCTGCAGAATGCCTACCCAATCGCATGGCTTTGGTCACCTCCCAGAAATCAAAAGCATTACCATTCAGTTATGGTTTCTATTTAAAAGCCAAGAGAAAACAAACAGGTTAATCCTCTGAAATCAAGCACTTGAATTTCCCTTTCCCAGCCATGTCCTTTAAAAGGACTTTTTTGTGTGTGAAATTTCACAAACATGACAGAGAGCCATGAGATCTCAGATTTACCTTGAACAAGAAACTTTTCCTACAGCTCTAATTAAAAGGAAGTTTCAAACCTACAAATTAACAGTTTTAATTTGCTGTTCCTGGTGATTAACTGCTTCATTTTTAACAGGCATTCACTGTTAACGCCGCAACTGTTAATTTTAACGGCTTGATTTTTAGATTCCAAGAGGAATAAAACTGGTTCAAATTGATTCCTATAATTTTTACCAGGGGCCTAAAAATCTTTATTTAGAAAATCTTCTTGAATAACATTATTCTCAAGAATTTTTCTCTTTTACCTAGAATAGAATAGACACTTAGAAGCAATTGCCTTCACTTTTATTTTTCCTTTCTTTGGCCTATACTTCGAAACTACGGTTACATGTTACTATGTCTCTGGAGATTTGATGAGAAAATTGTCTTAATAATAGTCTTTTTTAATCAAACATTTACATAAGTATTTTTTAGAAAACATGTAGTTTTTAGAAATAAATCTTAAAACTCGAGCCAAAATATAACCAATTATAGTGTATATAAAAATATATGATAAGTTAAATCTCTTGAAAAATCTAAAATAAATATGTAAGGCCATCTTTGTAGAAAGTGACTTCTGACTTTTTGCTTATTCATTTGTATCTCGAGAGGACGCACAGTTCCTAAATACCAAGAATACCAAATCCACAGATAATCCAAAAAATTCCTTTTAGTTTTTATTTTTTAATTTTTTTAAAGATTTTATTTATTCTACAGACAGAGATCACAAGTAGGCAGAGAGGCAGGCAGAGAGAGAGGAGGAAGCAGGCTCCCCACTGAGCAGAGACTCCGATGAGGGGTTCGATCCCAGGACCCTGAGATCATGACCTGAGCAGAAGGCAGAGGCTTTAACCCACTGAGCCACCCAGGCACCCCAACCTTTTAGTCTTTAGTTTTAAATCTTTTCTTGAAAAAGTCCTTCTTCAAAACAGCTAATAAGCAGCTAGAGTGGATAATTTAAAATGCATTTCCGATAACTATATATGTTTATATTAAATGTCACTTGTATCCATTTTTTCCATTTTTAATCTCCATAGTTTTCAACCCATTTCTTTTTTTTTTTAAGATTTTATTTATTCATTTGACAGACAGAGATCACAAGTAGGCAGAGAGGCAGGCAGAGAGAGAGAGAGGAGGAGGCAGGCTCCCCGCCGAGCAGAGAGCCCCGGTGCGGGGCTCTATCCCAGGACTCTGGGATCATGACCTGAGCCAAATATAGGCTTTAACCCACTGAGCCACCCAGGCGCCCCTCAACCCATTTCTACCTACCTCCTACAATAACCAGTATCACTCATTTCTAGTTTATTCTTTCTTTGTGTTTCTGTTCATCCTTTCTGTTCATTTCTTTATGCACAGAGAAAATCTATACAGTATACATACATATAGTAATACATGTGTATGTATGATATCATACATATATTATTTCATATATAAATATATATTATATGCTATATATACATATATTTATTTTGTTCTTAAGAAAAATGTAAAGCTATAGGTATTTTTCCCCTTAAGAACATATATCTTGAAAACCCTTCCATATCAGTTCACGTATACCTTCAATCTTTTATACAGCTGCATTGTACTATGTTATGTGTCCTATAGTTTACACAACCACTCTTTATAGTATAGTCATCTATTTTATTTTCAATATGCAATTACAAACAATGTTGTGATGACTAATCTTGTGCATATATATGTTTCCATATGTTGGAAGTATATCTTCAAAGTAAATTCAAGAAGTGGAAATGTAGGGTCGAAAAGTAAATGGAGGAGAGTCTCTATCTCCCTGCAATTGCTCTAACAGAAAATTCTTATTTTTTTAGTAATTTTTATTGGAAATTTACTTTCATATGTTTTAATTTATGCTAACATGATATCTCCTAAATATCTCATTATAATTCTTATTTTGAGAAATCTAAGTATGATTGAGAGTAAATATCTTTCCATGTAAGAGTCATTTTAATATGTATTTTTGGGAATTGTTCATATCTTTACACATTTCTTTTTTCTGTTGGGTAGGACCTCAATGTGAGGTGTTCTTCATAATTAGTGCCCCAAATTTCTTCTATCAATTCCCTTTTGCTTTTCTGGTGTGTTTTGCTACGGGAAGTTTTAAAGACATCTTAAATAGTCAAAATTGTCAATCTTTTCTTCATTGCATCTTGATTTTGAATCATAGGTAGAAAACCATCTCCTATACCTACATTTGTGACAAATTTACTAGTGTTTTCTTCTAGTATTTGCAGAGTTTTATTATTATTGTTTTACTTTTAGATCCCTGATTCACTTAAAGTTTATTCTTGTGTGTAATGTAAGGTGAGGATTGAATTTCCTTGATGGTTAGTCATTTACCATGGTTCTATTTTTCTTTAAAGTTCACCTTTGAGATACTGTAGACTCTGAGAAACAAACTCAGGGTTTTAGAGGGAAGGGGGGTAATGAGTTGGGTGAGACTGGTCGTGGATATTACGGAGGGTTTGTATTGCATGGAGAACTGGGTGTGGTGCATAAACAATGAATTTTGAAACACTGAAAAAAAATAAAATAAAATTTAAAGTCCACCTTTGCTCAAGTGATTCAAAATGCTAACATGATCAGATATTAAATATCTATATGTGCTTTGGCTTATTTCTGGGCTTTTTATTCAATTCCACTGTTTTGTCTATTCATGCAAAAATAACATACTATTTCTACTACCATGGTTTTAATGGCTGAGAGTCTTTTCCACCATCACAGGTTTTTGTTTTAGTGTTTTCACAGCTTGTCTTGAATGTTAGTCTATGTCAGTTTTACATCAGATAATGTTCATTTATATGTCAATTTTAGTAACAACTTCTCTAGTTGGATTGAGAAGTAAAACTTGCTAGTATTTTTATTTGGATTGAATTCAATTTATAAATTAATATGAAGATGAATTTGCAAATTGTTGACTTTCTTTTTTCAGTCAAGTTTTTCATAATTTTTTTTTTTGCAGTATTAAACTTTACCTTGGATTATTCACTAATTTGTGCTTCACTTATACACTTACGATTGGCCTCAGAAGTGGAGGGAAGTTTTGTGGGACTGAGCCCTTAACCTTTGGGCTTGTACTAATTATAAGCAATTGGTGTCCAAATGAATTAAATTGTAGGACACCCAGTTGGAGTCTGCAAATAAATGAAGAACTGTTTGGTGTGAAAAACGCAAACATTTGGTATCAAAGTTTTTTTTTTTTTTTTAAGATTTTTAAATTTATTTGACAGACAGAGATCACAAGTAGGCAGAGAGGCAGGCAGAGAGAGGAGGAAGCAGGCTCCCTGCCGAGCAGAGAGCCCAATGCGGGGCTTGATCCCAGGACCCTGGAATCATGACCTGAGCTGAAGGCAGAGGCTTTAACCCACTGAGCCACCCAGGCGCCCCTCAAAGTTTTGAGAGAATAGAGAAAAATACATTTTCCTTGCTCACATACATGGACAGTCCAAAAAACCTTCTTGTGCTTTATTTTCAAGTGTGAATAAAAAATACAGACCAAAATACATTTTTAAAAAGCCTCATATAGGGATGCCTGGGTGGCTCAGGTGTTTAAGCATCCGATTCTTGATTTCAACTCAGGTCATGATCTCAGGGTCCTGATCTCAGGGTTGTGTGATTGAGCCCCATGTCAGGTTCCACATTCAGGATGGAGTCCACTTGAGATTCTTCTTCTTCTTCTCCCTCTGCCCCTCCCTTTGTGCATGCTCTCTCTCTCTCAGATAAATAATTCATTAAAAAAAGAAATAAAAACTTCACATAAATATTACAATAACAAAAAAAGAAAAACAAAAAGAAGAAAGGACAATGGAAAGAGTAGAAGAATATTGCTAATAATTATAATTAATACCTCATAGAGACAGGAAGATATTTATATCCATGAAATAAGAACAGAAGTTATTGTGGAAAAATCAGAAGGTAAACTATAGCCCTAGAAAAGTAAAGTGTATAAACAGGAAAATAAAAGTTTAATGAAAGGCTCAAAATATGCTGCTGAGAAATAATCCCAAAGTGGAACCTGAAAGTCAAAGGCTGCAAAACAAGGTAGAAAGGTAAAAATCAAACAGGCATTGCAGGAAGGGCAATATCTGATTAACTGGAGTTTGAGAAGGAAAAAACAATGAAACTGTTAGAAGATAAATTATCCTAGAAAATGAGTTTCTATACCTAAACACTCTGGGTTTTCCAAATCACTACAATAAGTGCAATTTCAGGACACCAGAGATAAAGGTATCTTTAGAAATTCCAGAGAGAGATTGGATTCATTGCTTTTGGTTGTTTTGTTGAGGAAAGGAAAATGAGACTATATGCAACTTTGGTGTTGTTATAATTGCTCCGTTTATATAAGTTTTCAATTTCAGGTAGTTCTTACTGTTTGCATCAAGATTCCCAAAATACCTAACATTGCATATGTCCATTGTCACTTTCATTTGTAGAATAAGAATTTGAGATTATGGGTGTATGCTGAGTACAATTAACACTTACATATTAAGTTCTCCAAACATAGTAGTGCATGTATGGAGCCATATAGTTATGATGGAAAGAGGGCTTAGATTTGGATCTCTGCTCCAATTCTTGCTGAACCAGTCAATTGCTTTCATGAATCTCAGAATAATAGTACTTTTCCTGCCTTACCTCGCATTACTCTCAAATGAACTGATGACCATAAAAACCATTTTAAAAGAACACCATGCAAATATTCTCTTATCTAAATAATATAGCCCACATTTCCTCATCTTTAAAATATCTTCACCTTAAAAGATCTATCCACAATAAACCAGACAGGAACTGCTCTTCCCAAATCACCCTCATCTCAAATTTAAGTCTATACTCATGCATATGCTGGGTTATCAGCCTCAGTTATCAGGAAATTGTTTTAGTCACCACACTGATTGTTTTTCCGTTTACTATTTCTTTCTGTTCTGCTATTTTGTGAAGTTTGGCTATGCTGGTACATCCTTATTGATGCTATCTATCCCACACTGGGAAGATTTTACCTCTCTGTCTCTGACAAGCGGCTAGTAGTATGCCTCCTCTCCCTGTGCCAAATTCTGACCACGAAACGAAATTAAATGAAAAAGGGGCAACACTATTACATTTTGTTAACATGAGTCCATTTTAATATTGGAAATGGTTTTGTATGAATAACAGAAAATGTGTATATTGGTCTCTGCCCCAGTCCCTGGTTCCTCGCACCGGGCTCCTAAAACCCCGGTCAATTCCTAAGTGACAAGAGTGGTGGGAGCATCTTTTGTTCTATTGAGGCAACCCTGGGTGAGCTCCTAGAGGGATCCTGGGTGGAGCTGGTCACCAGAAGACCAAGCCATGATTAGAAGCTTGGAATTTTTCAGTACCCCCCACCCCACTTCTCCAGAGAAGGGGGAGAGCCTGAAAATGGAGTTAGAGTTGCCATGTCTATTTGGGGAAGCCTCCATAAAATCCCAATAGCATAGGGTTCAGAGAGCTGCCAGTTTGGCACATACCTCAATACCTGGTAGGTGACACATCCCAGCTCCCCTGGGTCAGAAGCTCCTGTGCTTAGTATCCTCCCAGATTTACCATATGCATCTCTTCTTTTGCTTATTCATCTATATTCTTTATCAAATCCTTTAATAAACTTGTACAAGTAAACAAGTCTTTCCCTGAGTTCTATGAGCCGCTCTAGCAAATTAATCCAACTCAAAGTGGGGGTTTTTGGAACTTCCAATCTATAGCCAGTTGGTCAGAAACACAAGTGACAATCTGGACTTGTGCCTGGTATCTCATATGAGGGGATGGGAGGAAAGTCTTGGACTGAGCCCTTAAACCTGTGGAATCTGATGCTATCTCCAGGTAGATCATGTCAGAATTGAGTTATATTCTCAGACGCCCTACTGGTGTCACAGAGAATTGCTTGTTGTGGGGAAAATGTCCATACATTTGGTGACCAGAAGTGTCAGAAGTGAAGTCCAGTGTGAATAGTAAAGTATGCACCCAGGGAAGAAACATGCAGTAAGGACGAACTAGGTTTTTCCCTACCTAAGAAAGAAAAGAGACAGGGTTGTTTTTCCACTGCATTTTGTTTGTAGTCTATCCAGAAGCCAAGAATATTCTGAGAATTGTATAAAAAATTCAATATAATACAGCTTTAATTTCCAGAAGATTTCAACACTGTCACTGTTTTGGACCCGTAAAGTAGACATTGGCAGCCTGGGTGTTTGTTTTCTTTTTCTCCCTATGGAACTAATTTCTATATATTTCTGGATAGTTTCTGTTTTTGATGGTTACATTTACTTGGCCAACAATTATCAGTGCTATTTTTGGAAGTGAATGCCTCATACATTGTATTGGCACTGGTTTTTGCAAAACAGTGTTGCCATATATTTGATCCAATAAATTAGCATAAGCATGCAGTTGACATATTTGTCAATAAAATGAATTCATATTCTTATATATGGGTTTGTGTATAAGTTTTGTGAAAAATATACATTATATTTTTTCTGTTCAAACCATTAAGCACCAATATTTCCTTTTCTTATTTTCTTATAGCAACAATCCTGATCCGTGCTAAGAATTTGCCACTCAATGGGAAGAAGGAAAGAGCTATAGGAAAATGAAAGAAACAGAATTAGAATATGTTTATGATGAGAAAGGTAATCTTACTTTTTCTGACCCAGTTAGGTACAGAAAATTATGACTCTAGATACCCTAATCAAGTTATTAAGTTCAAATGATATTTGTTTTCCTTTCTGGGAAAATGGAAGCCCATTCTTCCAGAGTAATCCTCCAAAAACTACTTAAAGGACCAAAGTTTCAAACACAAAGGAAACCTTACATTAGCACTATAAAAATATAAAAACATCATGAACATAAATGTTATTAAGGATTTACAGTTAGATATGGGACAATTGGGACTAGATTAAAAGATGTAATTTAGAGTTGACTCATAACTCCCCTTCTTGAGAAAGTAGGTCAATATTTCTATTAGAAAGAAAGCAACTACTTAAAAGCAGGGATTTGGTCTCTTTTGCTCACTACTGATCTCCTGTGTCAAGAAGATAACCTAGAACACAGCATTAGTCAATTAATAATTACTGATTTACTAAATCACTCAATGAATAAAACACTGGGATAAATGAACTTCATGGATTATAGGTAAAAGCATTTGCAGAATTTACCAATTATCCTATAACTTTGGAGGCTCATGGACTGGAGTTCTGACTGAATTAAGATGAGGGATTTTTTACTTGGACCTCCCTTTCCAGTGGGCGTTAAAAACACTTAGTGGGATCTGTACCTGGGATTAAAAGCCAAGAGTAACTCCATTAAACCAAAGTCCTTGGGTTGCACAGGTTGCTTTCAAATGAGGTTTTCCCACTTTGAATGGCCACATTTAAATTTTTCCCAATGGCACATAATCCTCTCTTAATGGAGCAGGCAGTCTCTGGCTAAAGGGGCAACCACTGGGGAGAATGCCATTCTCAGACATGGTGGGGCCTAGAATAGACTCCAGGCTACATTGAAAATTAAAAATGCAAAAGTGGTCACTGACTAAGCAGTTTCAACAAATACAGCCCAGAAATAATATATAGTGATGATTTCTCTCCTGGGAAAGGTTGTTCTACTAGTTTCTTCCCCTTCACCCACCAAGTCTGTGGGATTCCTAAAACGATAATGTAGAACTACATCATACAATTCCATGGTTTATGATCTCAGTGGCAGATTCTGACAACGTTTCAGGGAAAGGTAAGAGGCCTAGTGAAAAACCACTCACACTACTTTTGTAAAATATCTGCCTAGGAAAGATGTATTTTCAATTAAGGAGAAATAGACTTGAAACTTATGTTCTTTGAACAAATTACACAATATAAATGAAAGGAACATACATAGCCCTCATGAGGTAGAGGAAAGACTATCACATAAATAACAGTGTGAATCACAAGCAAATTTTAATAGCATCTGATTTTTACTGTCAAGTAAATGGATGGCAACATAGACAATAAAACCCGAAAGATTAGATAATGAGCAAGCACACCAATATGAAAAGGGAGATTTATAGACATATGTTAAGTATTTTATATGTATGTATGCAAAGTTGATAAACATTCTTTCCCTTCTTATATTTTCAAATACTTTATTAAGTAAGGTAAATTTTTCCCTCAAACCTCACTGGCGTACTGGTAAATTTCTGTGGTGAAAATTGTTATGCATTGGTTTAAAAACAAAACTTTAGCCTATGCTTGGTTTCTGGGAATATGTGTATGAATGAAAGCAATTTAAAATTAAGAGTATAGCAAATCACTTTTGGAAATTTACTAGAGAACATTACTTCATATGTCTGATAAAATATGATGAAACAAATAATTCTAGAACTTAAGTATTGCATTGGCAAAGTAACGTGAGTCAGCTTCATAAATTTACCAAGTAAACAAGGGATCCATCATTTTAGGTAGGTAGTGCCCTTCAAATTATAAGCCACTTAGTATGTGAACATTTTAGTACAAAGGGACTAACTAGCAAGGGGCTTTGGAAGTGTAAAGTCTGTTGGAAAGAAATATATTTTATATGAGATAGATGAACTATTTTTAATATGACAAATTTGCCTTGCATGGAAAAATGGCTTTTTCTGTAAACATGAATATAGAGTCTGTGGTGCCGTGAAGTTCACCAATGGGCATCTGTAACCATATTACTGGAAACTTTCCAAATATTTCCCATGTCAATTTTTATATTTTTTCCTTTATTGTCCAAATTCATCACTCTGACAAGACTCAAATAACTTTCTTTATCACTGTCTTTCCAATCTCAAGCAATATATGCATCTGGAAAAGTCTGTCATTCTCAAACATTTATTTCTGTAAAAAAGTTCTTCCCAATAAGGTTGAGTTCCTTCAACTCTGTGTTGTAAGGTTTTGTAATTATTGTGTAGTCACTCTGACTCTTCACTGTGAATACAAAAAAAAAATCATCCAGAAGCTATCTCTGAAATTAAAAAATAAGACTTAAGTTAAATCATAAATTACTTAATTTATTATGCCAAAGCTGTGGATTTTTTTGAGAACCTGACCTAAAAGTGAAAGTACTTTAATTAAGTGTGTATACACACACACACACACACACACACACACACACACAGAGTCATATATTCTCTTTTAAATAGATTCTCAGAAATGACCAAGATCTTCTATTTAAACAATTCAATATATCCATGACCACTCAGGAAATGATAGAGTCATTTGAGTATTATTTCTTTTAAAAGAGTTTAACTCAGTAATACTTAAGGAGACTTGTTAAACTGCAGAAAGAAATCAATCAGAAAATATGGGTAAAACTAATTGAAACTATGTAGGGACTAAAATACAAGATCATTCTAAGGAGAAACTGTGACAATATTTTGAGAGTGTTTTTTCCCTGTGACAACTGTTCAGCACTCTTGTGAAACAAGACAAGTACTCTGTGTGTAAAAGAAAAAAGATCAAGAAAGCTCTAACTACATAGGCCAGATTCAAGGTAACATCTATAACTAACTTTGAAGCCTTTGTAAAACTGATTCATAGCAAAAGAAGAGTGAGATCATTGGATCTCACTGGTGCAATGATTCATTCATCAGTTAAATTCTTTTTGTGAAGACAAAACTATTCCTTTCTATTATTTATCATAAATACACGTCATTGAAATTCAACAGGTATTTATTGAATGTGTTTACCACTTATCAGGTACTGATGACACATTAGTGAAGCAAACAGATAACAGATCTCAGCCTTTGTGAAATTTTATATTTTCATAAAAGAGAGTAAACATTTAAAAAATACGTATATATATAGAGAGAGAGTGAGAGAGACTGTGAGCATGGTAAGTTAAACTGGGAGTGTCAATGGCTTGGTGGTACATCAAATCCACTTTAAAACAGAGAGGTAAAAATAGACATCTTACTACATTGCTAAATTCACTTATTAGTTCTAGTAGATTATTTTTAGATTTGTTAGGATTTTCTATTTAAACAATGCTGATGTATGTGAATAAAGACAATTTTACTTTTTCTTCCTCAATATTTATAACTATTATTTCATTTTCTGCTTATTGTCTTGGCTAGAACCTCCAGTATGTTGCTGGTTAGAAATGATTAGAGTGGATATTCTTGCCTTGTTACTGTAAGAGATAAAGTTCCAATATTTTATAATTAAGTCAGGTGCTGACTCTAGGTTTTCTGAAGAAGTTCTGGTCTATATTTTAAAAATAATTATGCCTTGGGAATGCCTGGGTGGCTCAGTCGGTTAAGCCACTGGCATTGGCTCAGGTCATGATCCTGGAGTCCCAGGATCGAGCCCTGTGTTGGACTCCCAGCTCTGCGGGGAGTCTGTTTCTCCCTCTGACCTTCTCCCCTCTCATGCTCTATCACACACTCTCTCTCTAGTAATAAATTTATAAAATCTTTAAAAAAAATAATTATGCCAGAGACAACTGGGTGGCTCATTGGGTTAAGCATCTGTCTTCAGCTCAGGTCATGATCCCATAGTCCTGGGACAGAGTCCTACATTGGGCTTCCTGCTCAATGGGAAGCCTGCTTCACCCTTTGCTTGTGCTCTCTTTCTCTCTCTGACAAATAAATAATTAAAAAAAAAATAAAGAAAATAACTATGCCATTTTCTGAGTTTTATTATGTCACTTTTATTCATCTCTTATGTTGTTTCTTTAATGTTAAACCAACCTTGCATTCCTAGGGTAAATCCACCTGGTCATTATGTCTTATATTTTTATGTATTTCTGGATTCCATTTGCAATATGTTGTCTACAAGTTTTATATCCATGTCCCGGAGGGACATTGGTCTCTAATTTTCTTATCTTGTAATATCTTTGTGAGATTTTGGTGTCACAGTTGTTTTGGCTTCATAAAAACAGGTTGAAAAATATTTCTTCCTTTTATGTTTCTGTAAGAAAATTTTTTGAATTGATACTATTTCTTAGAAGTTTGATAGAATTTAACAATGAAATCATATAATCTTGAAATATTTTTTATTGAGAGCTTTTTAAATGAATTTGATTTTTAAAATAGCTTTAAGACCATATGTATTTTTACTGATCTTTATTTCTCCTACTCTCTAGGGCTTAGCCTTTAGCTAAGTGTCCAGAGTCCTCAATTGGATTGTCTGAGAGAAAAAGGAAGGGAAAAGAAAAAATAGAAATCCTCATGTTGATTAGGGGGCATACTCTGTGGTAGTCTTGACTTTAAATCTCTACTCTCCACCAGGAACTGGCCATAGTTTCTTGGCAAACCAGTTCTAAAATCCAAGGAGATATGTTTAATTAGCCCAGCATGAGTTTACAAGTGGCATTGTAAACTTACTTTACATAAATAAGTAATTTTAATCACTTGGGGTAGCATAGCAATTTTTCATGGCTATTTAAGACATAAAGAAGACTAACTAATACATTTGCCTTCTGTACAGAAGGGACTCAGAGAGCTACCAAAGGTAAGACAAACTCATGGATGTTTTAATATTTGTCTAGGACTTATCTTAAACAACTCAGCACATTTAAAACAATGAGCCAAGGAAAACAAGCATCCTAAGTAGAGATTTAGGTCATAATAGCTGAGGAGCTTCATTGAAAATAATCAAACAAGGCTGATCCACATCATGGGCTCTGTGCCTTGCCTCTTGGGTCCTACTCAAAGCTGGCAGTGCAATTTTTCTCTTCCATGCTTGACCCACTTGTGCATGGTGCTGATAATTATTTCAGTCTAAATTCAAAAAGCCTCCCAAGTTTTGCATAATGCTGCATAAGACAATCATTTAAAGAGGTACAAGTTTAAGTATAAAGTTATGGGAAATCAAACAATGTACATGAGGAATTAACTGTATTTGAAGCCTATACTTAGGAATGCCAGCTGGAGTCTAGACCCTTTACCTTTTTTTTTTGGATTAGCTACTAAGCCAGGAAAAAATTATTTACTATGTTGATTTTTCTTGTAAAACTAGCAAAAATTTTTCTTATAGTGGGTCATTTATTTGTAAATGTGGTAGAACAGTTGTTGCAAAAGGCACAGGTTGGAAAACTAAGTGAAAGGAAAAACTTACAAAAGCATAGAACTTAAACTACAATTAAGAAACTAAGTTTTACAAAACTATATGTTATTAATTAAAAATATTCCATATAGTCTTTTAATTGAAAAGACTATAAAGTCATTAATTTAAAAGATCCCATATAGTCTTTTAAAATAAATATGCCCCTTAATTCAACAGACTGATATAAGTATTGAAAAAGACTTAGTTTAAGTTGTTTTGCCTATAACACAATAATTATGGACATTATGTAAGAATATAAAGCTGTAGCAATAAATCCCGAGAAACGAGTTATGATGCATATTAGTGAGGTAGCAACATAGTGACCCATATAATTCATATTAAAGATTATCATTGGGGCGCCTGGGTGGTCAGTTGCTTGAGGCTCTGACTGTTGATTTTGGCTCAGGTCATGATCTCAGGGTTGTGAGACTGAATCCTGCATCAGGCTCTGTGCTCAGCCGAAAGTCTGCTTGGGATTCTCTCTCTCCCCCTGCCCCTTTCTAACCACCCCCAGGCTCTCTCTCTCTTTCTCTAAAATAAATAAATACATCTTAAATAAAAAAATATTTTCATTGGTTATTGGCTGAAAGTTCAGCAGTTTTGTTCATTTCAATTCTTTGCTTTTAAAAAAACATGCTAAATATTCCAAAATATTCCAGATTAGGGAAATGTCATTAACTCAAAAGTTAACCACATGATGATTATTAAGAAAAAACTTACTTTATGAATACTAAGACATTTTAATTAAATCCTTTGTAAAATAGAAATGAAAGATATAAATAATTTAAGAGTCAGGTAGATGAATTAAGATAAAATAATGAAAGGAAAAAATGAAATATGGTTATTAAGAGTTGTGTCCTTAACTGACAGAGTAAATGATGATTAATGCTTTTAAAATTAATAAAAGATATTCCCTAGCAGGATTCAAAACAGGATATGAATGCACATTTTATTATTCATCATTCCATAAGGTTATCATTTTTGGGAAAAGTAACAATTATATGTATAGATAGATATAGATGTAGACATACAGATAAATGCAGGACATATGAAATAAAAAAATTAAGAATCTAATTCCAAAAAAGTTAACATATACTTCAAGCAAAAGTAAACATCTCGAGTGTAATAACAGCTCTTTGATATATTTTCTGGGATTATTTATTTAGTAGTTACAAAATACAACACTTTTAGCATTTCAGGCTTTCAAGCTTTCAAGAAACCCATAATTTCTATGACATACATATCATCCCAGATCATAATAGATAAAAATTTCCATCAAATTAGTAAAATTGTGAAATTAAATTAGGCAAAACTATAAATATTTGCAAATAAAATATTACTATTGTCATTTTTACATTTTATAAACATATCCTCATGTAAAAATAAATAAAATCAGCAATAAGTTAAAATTATACTCATTAGTTTGAGGAATTAAAAGTCTATATATCTACAGTGGGTTTATTCTCCAGTATCTTGATGTTAAAATATCCAGCACAGCTTTTCAAATGAAAGAGGAAATTCTGACCCAGATCACTTTCTGAGATGTGTGGGAGTAGAGAGGTGTTAGGCTCAGAGTGAAATAATAGCTATCACAGAAGACTGAGACTCCTTCACTTCCTAAGCCAGCTAATCTGACTCCCTGAAGACTATTCACTTGGTCCCATATTAGGTGCTTGACCCCAACTTTACAACCACAAGAAAGGGGACGACCAAGATACCTATAACAAATGTAGCTCTCACTGAGACCGAACAGGGAATTTCATGTGATCTACCAGTACCGATCAATAAAGACCTTCAGTTTTAAACATAGCACCACAACAAAGAATCGAGTATTTGAGGAAATGAGAATCATGAAAGAGAAAGAATCAATCACAGAAAGAGCACAGTTAGTGGGCCCCTGGGTGGCTCAGTCAGTGAAGCATCTGATCTTGGCTTTGGCTCAGGTCACGATCTCAGGGTTGTGAGATCCAGGCCCTGACTGGGCTCTGGCTCAGGGCAGAGTCTGTTTGAGATTCTTTCCCCTCTCCCTCTGCTCCCCACAACACTCTCTCTCTCTAAAATAAATAAATAAAATATTTTAAAAAGCAGAGAAAAATTAATATACCGAGTAAGAGTAATTATCAGAGAAATAAAAGATAAACACATGTAATTCAAATCCACTGAGATTACTGAGAGGGCGTTATAAGAAGTTACTTGCTATACAAAAGTGAAACACTTAGAGCACTGAAAATTAAAAACATGATGGGCAAAATTAAAAAAGAAACAGATAATAATAACAAAAAAGAAAACAGACCATAAAAGAAACCTGAACAGACTGAATATTAGGAGAAACATATCCAAAGATTGAATCTTGATTTGGTCAACAGATTGTCTCATAATATTCTGTTAAAAGATAAGGAGATGAGAACATTAGGACAGTACTGCAAGTTGGACAATCTGTCTAATAAGAGTTGTAGGAAGATTGAAGGAAATGGAGAAAAGAAAATACAAAATAAGTCATTTTCTTGAGCTGAATGAAACCTCAAGCTAGGTTGTTGGTGGTGGTAGTGAAGGAGATCTACAGGCTCTGTGTAGAAATTGAATTCCAAAGTTAAAAAGCTTCATGAAGAGTTTCCTATGAAGAAAGACAGCAAACACATGATGATTTTTGTCAAAGGAATTATAATTAGGCTAGCACAGGACTTATATTTTGTAACTCAGGATATTTTAAAAAATGGCAAATATTTTAAAATCCAAAACAAAATGGTAAATGTAGAATTTTATTTACTTCAAAACATCATTAACTTCTGAGGGCAAGTTAGTGACATATTCTAACTTACAGGATGGTCAGAAAGTCTTTCAAAAACAGTAAATAATCCACTCTAACAAAATAAGAAAACATGAGGTCAAGAGCTATTGAACTCATAAAATATGAAAAACAGGGTTGAGCAAAGAAGCCAGCAAAAAATAGAGTTAAATATACTTGACAGAGAGTATGACTACAAACCTTGAGACAATCAACAAAATTTATATCTAGAAAAGTAGAAGCATATTGAAAATATAATAAAAACCAGAAATTAAAACTCAAGAAGATTTCAACAAAATATGGGATATTGGAAGGAAAAGGAGAAACTGACAGCTTGCAAAAAGTATTTTTATTTGGAAGGAAATGTTATAGTTGCTGATTAGTTCTCCATGTTGATAGAGAAATATGTTTAAATATTAAACAAATGTTTAATATAAATGTTACATAAATAATGGTAGAGCCACCATATTAGCACTGGATCACCTACCTCAAAACTATTTTTTACATAAGAAAATAATAAAGCTCTGTCTTTTTAGATTACTTATTCCTATATACAGCAGAAGCTGATTCTGACTGATGTATCTTCTCTTTGAGTGAAAAAAATAAGCTCACCATGTTTTTTCTTTTTTAATCACTTGAGATTTTAGCTTCTATTTCTGCTAATTTTTTACTACTCCCTTTAGATGTTATAATAGGTCATTTTTCCTCCTCCTGATTGTTTCTTGTATTCCATCTTCTACTTAATATATTTTTCTTGATAAAATGCATCCTCTAGTTACATTTTTTATGATAGAATTTTGAAAACAATATCTTCTTACATTCAATGTAATAAGTAGGAAAGCTAGGATCAATATGATTTCTGTCATAGCAAGCTTGTATAATTTTTCTCTTTTACTTTGGGGTTCTAAGATTTTGCTATGATATTTCTAAGAATGATTTTTTGATATTCTGCTTGGGACTTGGTGTGCCCTTTTCATTAGAGGATTATGTCTTTTAAACAATACATTCTTCTTTCTAATTTGCCTTTTTTTTTTCCTGTAAGAACATATAGGTTTCACTCCCTTAGCATATTTCAATTATATAATATGATTTCAATTATATAATGAGTTGATAACTATATACACGACTTTTTTTAATGGGAATTATGTTGTGTGGGAGGAGTACCAACTGGCCTGATTGTTCTGGACCTGGAAGTTGATCGTTTATAGCAAGTCTAGTAAGTGGATGTGTGTGGTGAAACTTCCCCCTGAAAAATGCTTTGGGTTGACTTTTGTCCCGAGGTAACTTGAGCTGATGTGGCAAGGCAGCCCAACTGATACAAACATAGAATTTCTGGATAAAATATAACAAGTTTCAAAAGAAATAACTTCCTTAAGCAAAGTGAAATTTTAGATGCTAGAAACAAAGAGCAAAATCAAAACCAGTTCAGAAAGTGAGAGCTGGTAATGCCAATGGCCCTCAGGAGTTTAGGACTTAGATATGGACCCTAATAGGTGGACACTGAAGTTTTGCCCTGGATCTCTAGAAAGGAAGAGGCCGGAAAGGGAATCTGTAACATAAAACTCCCAGCTCCAAAGAGCTGTAGCCCCTGTGAGTAGGAGCTAGACATCTTCATTCCTTGGGAATCAGCACAAAAGCCTAGTCTTTGGGTGGAAAAAGTGAGAAATCCAGTAGAACTTGATGTGGAAGGAATTAGAAGGTTAAAAAGTAGAATATGTGAATTCAGCATCACTGACTCCTTCAGAATACAGGCAAACAAAGAAGTACTCTATAAAAGAACTTCCAAATCAGGGACAGGGTTCACTTGTATTTTAAAAAGTAATAATAGAGATGATCTCACAATGATAGTATTACATTTTGCACTGGGAAATCACTCAAAAGGTGAAAGATTCAGTAAACACAACAAACAGAAAAATAGTATACCAGGAATGGAATATCATAAAGTTCTGAAAAAAATTCTGAGGACTCACAGGGATCATTGGTTGCTAATGAGCTGAAGCTATCAGTGTCGTACATTGTTTGATTTTCAGTATTTACAGATCTTCCCTATGACAAAATTAAATTTAGTTGAACTATCTAAAAAATACATCTTAATAATTTCTATTTTAGAATAATATAAAAATTCTAAGAATATTGTTAAAAATCAATGTAAAGGTTTGGTTTGTACCTCTGTAATAAAAGTTCCTAGGCAAAATAAAATTACAGAAAATTGCAGAACGTTATTATCATGCTTTTTGTCCCATGGAGGTAAAAACAATTTTTTTAACCTAATTTTTTAACACTTTTTAAAAAAATACTTTATTAATATGTACCTATAGGTAAATTAATTTATCTGACCATGAGTAGTGGATATTGACATCATTATAAATTGCTTTTGTATCTTAACAATGGTCACAGTTTATGAAAATATATCAGGTTTCTACAAAATAAGATTTTTCTCAAAGATCTACTTTATCACTTTGTTTTCCTACTTTGTATGTTATGTTTTGTGTGTCTGTGTATAAGTTTAAAATACTTAATGATAAAACATTGATGTACAGGCAGTGAGGTTTGTATGGCATTAAATGGTATGTAATAAATAGGAAAGCAATCAGGTAATATATTGAAATCAAATTTTATTTTTTTCCATCATAAGTTAGTTAAAAACACAAAGAACATGATTTCCAAACTAGATACTTTTTAACTTTTTCATAAAATAAATGAAGCAAGAATTAATTTGATTTTAAAATAGCTAGAATATTCAAATCAGACCTGGTAAAGTTTGGAGAAAAGGTGGTCAAGTACTTTTTTCTAAAAAAACATAATCTACAACAAATGCATCTTTTATCACAATCCAGTATATACAGTGACAAACACACATACATGATTGGAAACTAATTTTCATATTTATCCTTATATATACAATACTATATAAAAATCTTTCTTCTACTTTATTTTTTAAAGGCTTAAGTGATTATTTTAATCACCTAATTGATTTTATGATCTACTAAAAGTCCTTAATAAATCAGTTTTAAAAGCCACAGGTCTAAATTAATCTATCTTAGAGATTAAAGAGGAAGATCCCTGCAAAACAACTCTCTTTCTTAAGTACTTGTGCTGGAATTTGGTAAAATCTAATTTTTTAATTGTTAGTCCCTTTATCTTTCCAATAAAATATTATTCAGTTCCACTTGGAAGCATAACCATAATAAGAATACATGTAATTTGGGACGTCTGGGTGGCTCAGTTGGTTGGGCGGCTGCCTTCGGCTCAGGTCATGATCCCAGCATCCTGGGATCGAGTCCCACATCAGGCTCCTTGCTCAGCAGGGAGTCTGCTTCTCCCTCTGCCTCTGTCTGCCTGTGCTCACTTTCTCGCTCTCTCTCTCTCTCTCTCTCTGAGAAATAAATAAATAAAAATCTTAAAAAAAAAAAAAAGTTCAAAAAAAAAAAGAATACATGTAATTTAATTTGACTATTATGTGGAGAGATTTCATAATAAATTTCTGAAATAAAAAGGGCTGACCTCTTCCAGGTTAATAGCATAAAACAGCATTTTGTGGAAAAGTTAAGTCTTTTGCGTTTTGAACTCTAGCCACTCATTTCAGAAGAGGGTGGAAGTCACTGAAAGTTATTTTCCAGGGAATCTGTAAGGTCAGAGAAGTTCACATTTGCTTTTGCAGTTTAAGGTTGTATGATTTTGACTCATTCCCACTCAAGGTAGGATGCACTATGTTCTGACATACTCCTAGTTCTGACACACTAAATAGACCACTTCTTTCTTACTCATTAATGTATTTAAATTTTAACAAATTCTTATTGCGTGTTAAGCCAAGCACTACAAAAGACAGTAATGACCAACACTCAGGCACTATATTATAGCAGTTCATTGAATTTTGGTAGGATTTAGATCAGGCTGCCTGTTGAGAATGTTTCCCAAATCCTCATCTCCTCAAAATGGCCCTTTCGTGTGCTCTACTCTCCTGATTTGACACGGTTTATCTATGTATTAGCTACCTTCCAGGATTTACTTGGAGCAGAAAATATGAGATAAATGACTATGGGGTGCCTGGGTGGCTCAGTCTGTAAGCGTCAGACTCTTGGTTTCTGCTCAGGTCATGATCTCTCTCTCAGGCACCTGGGTGGCTCAGCAGGGAGTCTGCTTGAGATTCTCTCCCTCTGCCCCTCCCCCTGCCCGCAGGCTCGCTCTCTCTCTCTTTCTCAAATAAATAAATAAATCTTTTTAAAAAATGCTTATACAAAGATATGTTTCATAACGGGACTGGGAATGTTTTATGTAAAAAGAAAATACCATCCTAATGCCATAATGCATTGTACTAGAAGCACGATTATAAAGGTGTTTTTGTTTTTGTTTTTCTAAAGGTTCATTTATTTATTTAGAGCTGGGGGAGGGGTAGCAGAGGGAGAGACAGCGCTTGGGAGGGGAGAGGTCAGAAGGAGAAACAGACTCCCAGCTGAGCAGGGAGCCCTACGTGGGACTTCATCCCAGGACTCCAGGATCATGACCTGAGCCGAAGGCAGTTGCTCAACCAACTGAGCCACCCAGGCGCCTGAGAGAGAGAATCTCAAGCAGATCCCCACTGAGCGCAGAGTTTGACATGGGGCCTAATCTCAGGACCTTGGGATCATGACCTAAGCCAAAATCCAGAGTTGGTCACTCAACCAACTGACCACCCAGGTAATCCTAAGGAGGTATTTTTTATGGTTCCTTTGCTAGATTACTCATTTTAAGAAATTGAAACTCAGATGATTGATTTTTGAGGGGAGTATAGAAATCAACGGTAGGATGTTCAGAGATTCTGCAGAGGGTATTTAGAAAGAAAAAAAATATATCCAAATATCCCTTAGGGCATGGTCAATCTCCAACAGTACTCCTATTCCAAAACGGTTTTCATAGTTGATAATAACAAAATCAGATGACAAAAAAACAGTCTAAGAAGTAAATAAAATTCTCAATGGGAATATTATTGAAGATAAAATATCAAGCCAGTCATATAAAGAGTAAAATGACAAATTAAAACTTTAGTATAAATGAAAGTATAATGGCACAGTTAGTGGGGGGGAATCTAAGTTGAGAAAGAAAATAAACTAATCAAAAACAACAGAAATAAAATCTACAAAATAGGTCGATATCATCTAAGACAACAGTATACAAAGAAATGAGCAAAAAGAAAAGTTGTAAAAAAGTTATATATACCAAACCAGCTAACTCAGCAAACTAAAACTGAGTGGAGAACAGGACAGAAGGCAGAGGAGCATTCTAGATATTTACAGTGTTATAAACCAATAGCAACTATATAATTGTCTTCTAAAACCTGGTTATTCCTGATAGCCTTTCCCCAAGGAGAATCTAAGGAAGGAAATTAACTCATTAACTCACTTAACTTTTTTCATCCCTTTTTAAATGATAAAGTATCTCAAACAAAGAGATATAAAACTTATATTTTTCCTCATAAATATAGCATGTTCCAAATATTTAAATAATGTTACATAATGGTAAACAAATTTTTGTCGACTGATATACCAAATCTTACCATTATCCATATTTGCTTCAGATATTTTATTTATTATTTCATTTTTTAAATTTTATTTATTTATTTGACAAAGAGAGACACAGCGAGGAAGGGAACATAAGCAGGAGTGGAAGAGGGAGAAGTAGGCTTCCTGCTGAACAGGGAGCCCAACGCAGAACTGGGTACCAGGACCTTGGGATCATGACCCGAACCAAAGGCAGACAATGACTGAGCCACCCTGGCACCCCCCCACTGGATCAATATTTAAAAGAATATAAAACATTAAAGTTAAGGCTAGAGGTCTGTCTAAAGGATCTCATTTGCCTTATTCACACTGTAGAAGTAACTACTATTTTATGGCTGTTAATATATTTCACTACTACATATGCTTTCAATTTTACTATAGTTATATAGACATTAATGATATGTAATACTGGAGTTTGTTGTAGATTTATTAAAATGTGCATAAATGTTATTATAGGTTATTCATTACTGTGTAACTTATAACATTAAGCTTTAAAATATATCCATTATTTATTTATGTACCTAGGACATTCACCTCAACTACAGTCTTCTATTTTGATATCTGAACATGTTACTTTATCTACCAATTTCCCTATTTATGAGTCTATAAATGATTTATATAAGAGAATACATTACATATACATACACATATATACATATATATACACACATATCAAAATAATGCGTTTTCTCTTTCTCATTAACAACAAATTCTTTTGATGCACAACTACATATGGAATTAATGGATCATAAAGAATTTGCCTTTTCCCTTTACTACATATGACCAAATTTTTATATAAAATTCCTTCCCACTGGGGTGCTTGGGTGACTCAGTGGGTTAAAGCCTCTGCTTTCGGCTCAGGTCATGATCCCAGGGTCCTGGGATCGAGCCCCACGTCAGGCTCTCTGCTCTGCGGAGAGCCTGCTTCCTCCTCTCTCTCTCTGCTTGCCTACTTGTAATCTCTGTCTGTCAAATAAAATCTTAAAAAAAAAATTCTTTCCCACTAACATATGACTACTAACAATGTAAATGTTGCCAGTTCCTCACAGCCTCATTGATATTTTATATTATCAGTCTTTTATAATTATGCCAATCTGCTTAATATGACAGTAAACTATTGTTTTAGGTTGCATTTTCCTAATTATTAGCAAGACTGAGCATTTTTTCATATGTTTATGATCATTTAGATCTCCTCTATGAATGGAGTGTTGAAACTTTTCTCTCGTTTTAAAACTTGGGTTGCTTGTCTTTTCTTATTGATTGGAACAAATTCCATTATATAGTCTAAATATTAACCTATGGTCAGCAATCAGTGTTACACTTATCTTTCATTTAATTTGTTTAGTATGTTGGCAGTCTTTACATTTTCGTGAATCTACCATCTACCTAATTTGTGACATACACAATGACTTTATAAACACTATTTATAATATATATTAAAATACATTTCTATTATATGTTACTGTTATAAAGAATTCTATATTTTTTCTAATAGTTTTGTTTTCAGTTTTAATATTTATATTTTTACTGCATACGGAATTGATTTTTATATATGTTCAGATGAGGAATATAATTTAATTTTTCCATCCATGGAGATGCCATTTATTTAAGCATTACTGGATAGTTTGTCATTTTTTTCACTGATTTATAATGCCAGTTTTTTATGTGTACAGGTCTGCTTTGTGAATTATGAGACTGCCCCACCTTGTAACACTGGCAATATAAGCTTAGAATAATTTCATATACTTGAGAAATTTTCTTTTTCCCCACTTATTTTATACTATAGCTTGTATAATATGTACATGTGTATCTTTAAATTTTGATAGGACTCACTTTAAAACCATTTGTATCTCTCTCTCTCTTTTTTTTTTTTTTCAGCAAAAGATAACACCCATGTGTGTGGTGGGAGGGAGGGATAGAGGGAGAGAGAATCTTAAACCCACTTTGGGGACCAACTCAGGGTTTAGCATGAGGCTCAATGCAGGGCTCAATCTCACAATCCTGAGATCACGACCCGAACAGAAACCAAGAGTCGGACGCTTAATGAACTGAGCCACCCAGGTGCATGTATCTGGGACTTTAAAGACAAAAAATTCTTCAAATACAATTACTTTAATAGTTATTGTTGATCCAGATAATTTTTTCCTATTTATGTTAAAAAAAAAATATATATATATTTGGAATTATATATCTTTTTCCTTTCATTCGTTTATGCAAATATTCTTTTTTATCATCAGACTCACTAAAAACAACTGTTTTAATAAATTTTAAGAGATAAAATTTTCTGTATTTTCTTATTTTTGTTACTTATTATGTCTATTTAGCCATTATATTTATTATTGATCTTTTCCTGGTGTCTTTAGGTTTGTCCATTTAAATTTTCCTTTTTCCCCCTACTTCTTAAATATTTAGATCACTTTCCCCAATATTTCTTATTTTCTGATAAATGATAATATAATCACCTCTAAATAAATATTTTTGTTCTACAAAATCTGTCATATATAGTGGTTAATTTTCAATCAAGGTTACAGATTTTGTAATTGCTCTTATGATTTCCTCTGTAACTCACTTTCAATTTAATATAAGAGTTTAGGGGCACCTAGGTGGCTCAGTCAGTTAAGCTTCGGCTCAGGTCAGGGTCCCAGGCTCCTGGGATGGAGGCCACATCGGACTCCCTACTCGACGGGGAGCCTGCTTTTCCCTCTCCCTCTGTCTGCCGCTCTGCCTATGTGTGCTCTCTATCTCTCTGTCAAGTAAACAAATAAAATCTTAAAAAAAAATAATAGTTTATTGTTGATTCTAAAACTTAGTATCTTTTTCTCTATGTTTCTATTACTGATTTCTAGTTTTGTTCCATTAGAATTATGGATCTTAGTCTATGTAAAGTTGGTTATGTTTTTCTATTTCAAAATATGATATAATAATATATAAATCAAATGTGTTGTTTAATAAATGTTAATGATAAACAAATATCCATTATCCCAACACTCACCTGAAGATCTAAAACACTAGCTTTTCCAAAGACTGCTTATTCTCCTTTCTATATCCTTTCCCTTTTACACTATGGTAATAAAAGTTCTAGCTCTGCACAGAGATGTACAGTTAAACACTAGCATTTCAAATCTATATTAAAACTTGATGTGGTGATATGATTAGATTCTCAGTGAAATAACAGAGACAGTGACCTATGAATCCTTCAAACTTTAATTTTTTAAAAAAGGATAATAATTTATGTATCTCCTTTCTTTTTTCCCATTCCTATGGGCTAGTAGAATGATGTAGTTTTGTGCTATCTTCAAAAATGCAAATTAGATTAAAGGTGTCTCGTTCATTAACGCTGTCCAGATCCCATCTTAGCACAGGACTTTGCCATTTACACTGGAGAAAGAAAGAGAAACAGACTGAGACCTGGAGAGAGAAGGAGAGGGACAAAGGGGGGTCAGGGAGGGAGAAAGAAGAAAAAGGAGAATGAGGAAAAGGAGAATAATAAGAAAGAGAGAAAGAAGAAGAGTAAGGAGAGAAAAGAAGGAGGAAGAGGAGGAGGAGAAGGAGGAGAAGAAAAAGAAGGCAGAAGGAGGAGGAGGAAGAAGGAGAAAAAGGAAGGAGGAAGGAGAAGGAGGAGGAAGAAGGAGTATAGAGGTTGAAGGAGAAGGAGGAAGGAGGAGAGGAAAACAATAACAAGAGGAAGAAGAGGAAAAAGAGTAAGAACTTTTCTTAGTTAAGCTACTATATTACTATATTTTGGAGTTTCTTTTTCCAGCAATATAATATGAATGCTAGATAATGCACTAGTATTATTGATAAATTTCTTGTGTATTCTCTCCTGTCCTTTCCAATGCCTCTCTCACTTGAATCATAAACATCATCTTGAAATTTTTATTACTTCCATGCTTTTAAACTTATGTGGGTCAGCACTGACAAATTTATGAAATCAAGTGAAAGAAAAGATGTTAAATTATTTATTTATTATATTTCCAGGGAAAACTTCATTATCTCTTTTCTAAGTATAAAGTATGTTGTTTATTTGGCCCACAACTATCTCTCATTGGTCTGTGCCAATGATTTTCGTCAGCTTGTAGTTACTGATGGAAATGGTTAAACTATCCTCAAGTGAAAAGTCCAAGAGAAAGAATAAATTCTGATCGTATGACCTGGTCATAGAAGACCACCTATTTATGCCACTATTATTTATGTCACTATTATTAAATATATGCACTTTTATAATGACTGTGACATAACTTTTCCCTTTCTTAAAAAGAAATAAAAAAGAGGTGAAGTAAACCTACTTTGGGTTTCCTGACTTGTAATTTCTGACTCATCAATTCAGTGAGAATGTCAATCTAGGCATTAAGCTGCTGCAATCAGAGGGCTTACTTCTTTCCTTTTTCTCAAGAGATCGCAGTCCAGCATGGTTTAATTGTCAAACTGGAAATATTTTCTTTTTTTTTTTTTAAAGATTTTATTTATTTGACAGATAGAGATTACAAGTAGGCAGAGAGGCAGGCAGAGAGAGGAAGGGAAGCAGGCTCCCCGCTGAGCAGAGAGCCCGATGCGGGGTTTGATCCCAGGACTCTGGGATCATGACCTGAGCCGAAGGCAGAGGCTTTAACCCACTGAGCCACCCAGGTGCCCCTGGAAATATTTTCTTATATTTTACTTGTTTCCTATGTTTTAGTTGTTCAGTTGCTTCATGTAGCTGAGAACTTCATATTCTAGTTGTTTAATATATTTCTAATTGTTTAAAGTAAGAGAGTAAACCTTTCACTGTTATTCCATCTTGGTGGGGAACAGAAATCAAAGCATTTTCATTACCTCATACATTTTTTTCTCATTGATTTACAGGATATCTTTATGTATTCTGTATAGTAGTATTAAATATATGTATTGCAAATATCTTTTTCTAATCTGATTTGCCTTTTCAGTTTTCAGTAGATGTTATGGATTTTTTTTTAGTGCAGCCTGTTTAAGAGTCTCTAATTAACCAGTGGTCATGAAGGCCTTCTCCTATGTTTTTTTTTTCCAGATGCTTTATTATTTTACTTTTCTCATTTGTGTCTGTGATTCATTGTGAATAAATTTTAGTGCTTATATGAGCTAATGTTTTTTTTCCAAATAGATATCCAATTAATCTGTCATTATTTATTGAAAAGGTCATGTTTATCCACTTGCAATTCAGCACTTTTGCAAGAACACATGTGACTGAATATATAATCCTGGTCTCTCTCTGCTGAACGTTGGTGCATTTGTCTATCCTTGTACCAAAAAGACACTACACACTATATTAAGTATGGTGAGTATTAAGTTTGATAACATGAGTCCTCCAACTTTGTTCTTCTTTTAAAATATTGTACTACCCACCCAAGATTTCTAAACTTCCAGATTCATTTTAGAATCAGCTTGTCAATTTATATACATGATTTGTACATGCACACGAATCTATAGGTAAAGTTGCAGAGATTTAAATTTTAACAATATTGATTCTCTTCCAATATAGAAACATGTATATTTGCCTACTTATTTCTTTCTTCTTTAAATTAAGCCTAGAAGATTATTTTTTAAAAAATTACTTGCTCCATCCCTTGTAGCTCTACAAATTGGTGGTTTTATCCAGAAGCTTGCTTATATTCAAGTTAAATTTACTACCTTAATTTTAAGGACAATTTTTGTATTTCCTATAAAAAGTTACAGAAGTAATATACATTTGCCATGATCCATCGAAACAAAAGGTTTTGTAGGAACATTCACCCCTGCTGCAGAAAAGCAACATTTATCATGTACCGACTTCTGCTGTCTGTTCTCATACCAATTTAGACTACCATACAATCAATCTCCATTATCTTTTTTTTTTTTCACATGAATAACATCATGTTAATCACATCGCAATTGAATTTGTTTTTGTCACTAAAAAATAAAACATGACTATTTCTGCTACTCAAGAGATCAGAGCTATGGTGTTTTTTCATGTATGTTGCAAAATTCTACTTTCTAAGAAAGTTGATAATACAATCAAACATTTTCCTACTGATGGACAGTATGCTTGCTTCCAATTCAACCATAATGCACATGTCAGGATGACTCTACATCACTGATGGGCACAGTAAGCCACTTCTGTGCTTGTTATGCTTTCAGAGCACTGCATTCTATACTGTTACTAAAGAGTGGATTTTATATATCTAGTTCTTGTTTATATATGGTTATATAATTCTTTGATTTGAGTAAACAGAATCCTGAAACCACTAAAATCTCAACTATTTTATTTCATTGCTTGGTTGCACTTTGTATTTCTTTGTTTCTCTGAAGACATTTTAATATATTTCTATTTGGCTCTGAGACAGCTTAATGCCTCCATTCAGACCCTTAAATCATTATTTTTTCTATTTTGAATAAATAAGGGTCTTCACTCCACTGCACACGTCACTAAGGTTGTAGCTAAGTTTTTCATCAATCTC
The DNA here is from genome assembly GCA_004024625.1 of Mellivora capensis. Taxonomy (NCBI): domain Eukaryota; kingdom Metazoa; phylum Chordata; class Mammalia; order Carnivora; family Mustelidae; genus Mellivora; species Mellivora capensis. The sequence continues at coordinate 7,372 of PISX010019484.1, read as the reverse complement.
TTTAAAGCCTGATTGAATTTTGTATTTTTTTTTCCATATTCTTCCTTCTTGGCAGAGCTGTAGATCTTCCAACTGAATATGTTTTGGAAGTTTAAGGCACAAAAGTAGTTTTATTTAGAGATCACTCAAATAAAGCTTTTGCTACTTTACTTCTTGCAATGAGAAGGAAGCATGGCCTCAAAGGTTTGTCTTAGTTACTATGAAACCAACAAATCTAGAAGATACTTATAGTTCTCAAGATTTAAAAATCTTACTTATGGGGTGCCTGGGTGGCTCAGTGGGTTAAGCCTCTGCCTTCGGCTCAGGTCATGATCTCAGGGTCCTGGGATCGAGGCCTGCATCAGACTCTCTGCTCAGCAGGAAGCCTGCTTCCCCCCTCTCTCTGTCTGCCTCTGTGTCTACTTGTGATCTCTGTCAAATGAAAAAATAAAATCTTAAAAAAAACCTTACTTATGAACAATTTAAAAAATAAGAACAGAAGTAAAAGGAGCAAATATATTAATATTCGTGAGCTAGAAAATTTAGCTTTTGAACCAGGGAATGTATTTGCAAAGATGCACTTCAAACGTTGTTTCGATTACTGTTTTCATATATACTTAGAGCCTCCAAATATTTTATTATATCTATTTATACTAGGTATACAATGGATGTGGAGCTGTGTAAATCTACTTCCAAAACAGATGAATCAAACAGAAATTCATGAAAATTTAATGAACTATTTTCTTCAGTTACTGTTATAAAATCATTTTTGTGTGGTGCTATTTAAGCACCACTTAATTCAATTCTTTCAGTAGTACGTGAAAGATCAAAGTCCAGCATGTGGAGACATAAAGCCCTCTTAAGGTAAAAACCCTAGGTATTAAACCTTAAATTTATGATTCTAGTTGAAAAACACCTTGCATCACCTCTTTGACTTCTTTAGTGATGAGAGATCTAAAGCTGAGAATCTCTCAAGACTGTCCCGAAACTGACAGTGTCAGTGAAGGAGACAGCTTTCCTACGAACCTTGGATCAAACAGAAGATGATTCAACACGGACAGGTTCAAATAAAAAACCTTTGTTCTAGATCAAGAATTCTAAATGTCAGAAACCATCGGCGGTCACATTCTTTCTTGTTTCTTGGTTATCAAATTTTAGGGTGTACAGATGCTGCTTGTCCATGAATATAATTTTACAGAGCAAGAATCTAGACAGAGTTTTACATTTGGTATCATAAGCATGAGTTACAAAAAAAAAAGTGGTATCGTAAGCATGAGTTGCAAAAAAAAAGTAAAAAATTAGAGTACAGTCTAAGTTTCTTATACTAAAACTTCCCCATTTGATACTATTCAGGCAGAGTTGAACAAATATAAAAAGGAAACTAAAAAACTGGACATAAAATTATTCCTTTAACTATGAATTATATCATGATTCCACATAACAAGATTTACTCATACCATAGAATCTTGCACTTGCCATGTTGTTCCTAATAATTGTATTAATCAAAAGAAGGACTAACTTTATTGCCAGAAAATATTGCTTCTTTATGAAGCTCCGTTAAGGTAATTATCTTGCAATGCAATAAACTCTGTCTTTCAATAAGGGATAAAACATCATGATCAAAAAGGAAATAGCTCCAAAATTTAATTACATTTCAGGATTCTCTGCTGATTCTGGTTAGGTTTGCAAAACAGATGCAAAATATCATTAAACAAGTTGTACAAGAATAAAAAAAAAAGGAAAAGAAAAGCTGAGAGAATGATTCCAATACAAAGTCATGAAATTAATTATGGAATTGGCTTGATAAGTATTAAGTTTTAGGGAGCTATATAGATAGATACAGATATCTCTGAACTGATTGTTGATATCCTAGAAAGTTAACCATTCAATATATGTCATAATTGAGTCCATAAGACCAATTAAAGTATGTAATAAGGAAAATAGCAGGCAAATTAATAAGTTTTCATATTTCCAACCACAGACACATTCTTTGTTTAATTCACAGGTTATGAACAAATAGGCCATTAGTGATCATTAATTTATGAAACAATTCTTAAACATCAGAATTAGATTTGAGTTTCACCAGTTGTATTTCACATGATGGAGTCAAGATTACTCACCCTTTTCTGATGCTGACACCTGTGATGAAAGCATAAAGCTGATACAGCAGCATTTAGCTCTTTGTATGAACACATAAGCAGAAGGGTAAGTCACGGATGTGCCAGTTGTTCTCTCTACTGAGAATATTAGCTGGTATTCACAACATATGCACATGGAGCTTTCTAAACGCAGGTATTCTTCCTTACAGCCAATTTAGAGTATTAAAATGCTGGTGTCCATGATCAATCCCAAAAGGAGGGACGGAGCTCAGAATTTAGGATAGCATAATTTTCTCTGTTCTTCTTTTCTATAACAATGGAGGTTCTGAGAAATCCAGACATTCATATTTCACTAGCTAACTCTATGCCTTTTCTGATTTCAAGAGGCAATACTCATATCTTTTTTCTTAAAAATTTAAAATGGGTGAGACAGACCCCATTGCATGTATGGTGTCTGTTCTTTCATCTAATGGAAAATGTAGGTTTTGTCTTTATCAAAACTGATATGTTTATGTCTTCATTGCCTGTTTCATATTTTATATAAGACCCTAAGTATAAACAACATCATAGCATTCATCCTATTAATAAATATGGAAGTCTTTAATAACAGATATATAGCTTTTGTAGTACAAATCAAGTAAAACCCTTATTGGTTTGATGTGAAATGGAAAGTCTTCAGTTCTGTAGGTCCCTAAATTATGTATAAATAGAATAATTAAATCAGTTAGATAGAAATGATATATTTAAAAGTCACATATTACTTATATATTACTTAATTATCTATTATATTATTGGGGCAATTTAAATGTATTTTATAGAAAGCTAACTTATTGATTTGTTATAATTTTCTCTGATTCAGTTATTTATAATACCAACTGACATTGCCTACTCAATTAAATTGAGGGAATCTGATCCCAGCTGATCCTGCCTTTTCCCAGATTAGAAGTGACCATTCAAACTTCATATTCTGGTATTGCTTCACTGGCATATGTTAAAACCAGAAATTGTGTATTTTAGAACTAGGAAAAGCTCCTGGGGATGTAAAAGAGATTTCTCTGACAGTGATGCCAAGGCTACGCAATGGGGAAAGGATCATCTCTTCAACAAATGATGTCGGAAAACTGGATATTCATATATTTAAAAAAATAAGTTGAACCTTTATAGCTATATAAAAATTAACTCAAACTGGATTAAAGATTGAAACACAAGGCCCGAGACTATAAACTTCTGAAAGAAAATATAGAAAAAAATCTTCACATTATTGGATTTGGCACAATTTCTTGGATATGACACCAACAGCGTAGGCAACAAAAGGAAAAATAGATAAATGGGACTACATTATTCTGAAAATTTCGGCTCCACAAAGGAAGCAATCAACAGAGTGAAAAGGAAACCTACAGAATAGGTCAAAACATCTGCAGATATTTGATAAGGGTTGCAGATATTTGATAAAGGTTGCAGATATTTTCAACCAGTTAAATAATATTCAGAATCTATAAAAAAGTTCTGCAACTCAACAATAAAGAACCCCAAGTAATCCAATTTAAAAATAGGCAAAAGACTTGAATAACAGGTCTCCAAAGAATATATATATACAAATAGACAAGAAGTATATGAAAAGATGTTCAACATCACTAATCATTTGAGAAATGCTTATCAAATCCACTATAGGATATCATCTTGTATTTATTAGGATGGCCACTATAAAAAAGGGGGGGAGATAATAACTGTTGGTGAGCATATGGGAAAATTGGAACTGTTGTGGACTGTTGGTGGGAATGTAATTGGTCCAGTTACTATGGTAAACAGTACGAAAGTTCCTCAGAGAATTAAAAATAGAACTACCATATGATCCAGCAATCCCATCTCCGGGTGTATATTCATAAAAACTGAAAATAGGATCCTGAAGAGACATCTTCACTAAAGCATTATTTGCAATAGCTAAGAGGTGGAAGCAATATTAATGTCCACTGGGATGAAGAGACAAGGTATTAGGATATGCATACAATGGAATGTTATTCATTTAAAAAAATAGATATCCTGTCATATGCTACGAATTGGATGAAACTTGAGTACATTATGCTAAGTGAAATAAACCAGTCACAAAAAGAAAAATACTACATGATTCCATTTATATGCGTTATCTAAAAGGTCAAATTCTTAGAAACAGAAAGTAGAATGGTAGTTTCCAGTAGCTGAGGGACGGTGGGAAAGGGGAGTTATTCAGTAAATATAGAGTTTCAGTTTTGTAAGATGAAAAGTTTCTAGAGATCTCTTGCACAACAAGATGTATATATTTAATGCTACTATACTATACATTTAAAAATAGTAAAGATGGTCAATTTTTATGTTACATGTTTTTTTACATAAAAAACAGAAAGGAAAAATCATTTACTGTCAGATAAGCTAGGCATCAGGTGGACTTGGGGAAAATGAAGCTCTAAGCAAAATACTGTCTCAGAGATAAGAGGGGACCTCTATTTACACATCTATATTCTCTGATTAAAGAAATAACAATGAAAAAATAAGAAACATGATATAAAATAATGAGCAAGGTAGAACTTAAAAGAAAGCCAAATTAAAGCTTATACAGTTTAAAAATACTAAATTAAATACTGGACATATCATTATACCTCTGTGTGTACTGAATAAGGTGAAATTAGAGTTTTATAACTTTGAAAAAATTTGAATACATTATTTTTTTATGGTGCCCTAAATTTGGATGTTAGCAAAGAGATAAGAGATTAGTGGCAATTATTTAGAAAATATGAGTTTTTTCTCTTTAATGATTTTTCACTTAGTTTAGCATAAAATGGATATTTGAAACATATAAAGAAACTGAGTTATTCACTGTCCCCTAAAATACTGTCCGAAAACACAGAGATTGTAATAAGGTGATTCAAACCATGAATATGAAAAAAATTAGTAGATTTAAATTCAAAGCATACTTAATTATAGAATGGCATATGTGAATTTTAAGTAATAAGACACACATTTATTAAAATTATTTAAAACTCCAGTAATATTAAATAAATGGGCCTTTAATGCTCTATTTCACCAGGACTACGAAGATAGGAAACATAGGAAATAAATGATAAATTCTAATGTTTTAGTTCTCATTTCATTTGATTTGTTTTTTTCTTTGTCCCTACTTTATCATTTTTATTAGTAGGTATCTGAGTTTCATAATGACTACCATTAGCGATTAATATGTGAGGCTGTATATCTTTTCTTCAGAATAAAAACCAAAATTGCTTTGATATTAAAATAGTCCAAAATTAATCTTTATATATAGTGAAAAGAGACAATTAAACACTATATTTTCCCAAACTGCTAGATGCACTTAATTGAACATAGGAATAATAATACTTTATATATTTTTGACATTAAAAAATCTTAATTTGTGATAATTGTGCATACTTTTGAAGTGGAATGGATTCAGATTCTGTGAAATATTGATTTTGTAATGACTGATTGATGCCTTTTGCCAACTGTCATTGCTTATTTATAGAAATACCTTATTTATCCCCTTGCTGTGGAATAAGATGTTCTATGTATAAGCTTTCTTGGTATAATTTTCACAATTAAATATCAATTTATTTTATTTATTTTACAAATATGAATTTTCTAGATACAGAGTCAGGTAATACATGGAATGTAATACAAAGAATGTACTTCTTTCCCCTAGCATAATGTTTAAAGTTCACACATGCTGTAGTATGATTTAATACTTTCTTCCTTCTTACTGTTGACTATGCCACACAGGTTTTCGTATTTTATCATAGGTGTGATTTATGATACAGATATTATCAATTCTGTTATATTTTCCCAAAATATAGTAATGTTTTTGTTTCAGTAGATACCTGAATTGACTGGACTCAAAATGCAGACTATCATATCTCTGGTGGTCAGAGGCTCAGATCTCAGTTCAATTCTTTAAAACTCAATTGTAAGTTGCTTTCAATCTGTCCTGCACATCCTGCAGGTAAGGGGTTAGGAGACACTCACTCAAAAAGAGGTCAAAGTCTACCTGTAGTTTATATGCCTTTCTCACTATCCCACTGCAACTGAGCTATCTTCAGGACAAAGCCACAGGGACAGGAGCAATGTACTCTAGGAGTGTTACTTGCTCCGTTAGGGTGCCCTTCCATATTTGCTATGGGGTTCCCCCCCCACCCTCCACAGCCTAGGGAGTTGCTTATAATGCTTATAATGATTATGATTATGATTATTTTGTATTTTATACAGCATTCATAGCTGTTATTTTTTAGGAGAATCAGTCTGTAAGCATATTATGAGCACGAACGGGGAATACACTTTATAACATAAAACAATCGTAGGGCAACAATCTTTCAAGTTTTGATGAGAGAGAGTATTGCAAAAAATAAAACCAAGCAAAAGAGAAACAAGCAAAAAGAAAAAGAAACAACAAACAGAATGCAGATTAAGCTCTCTAATTTTGTATGGAGATAAAGTTGGTCAAAAATTTTTTTTTTAAATATTTGGAACTTAGCATATTTAATGTACGGACAGTGACAACAGCAATTAATATTAGTCAGTCATAATCTTTCTGGCTCTCCTGTCAGTTCATTGTAACTAGGAACTTTTTTATTCATGCTTATATGATGCCCACAGAGAGCATGCCTGAGGGATAATAGGTAGTTCATTCTTTACTAATATATGGTTTATGTTGCTGGAAAATTTTTGCTAATCGTATTTTTCTTAAAATATTTTAGTTATTTATTTGACAGAGATCACAAGTAGGCAGAGAAGCAGAGAGAAGAGGAAGCAGGCTCCCTGCCAAGCAGAGAGCCCAATGTGGGGCTCGATTCCAGGACCCTGGGATCACGACCTGAGCCGAAGGCATTTAACCGGTTAAATTTAACCGGTTAAAGCCGAAGGCTTTAACCCACTGAGTCATCCAGGTGCCCCGCTAATGGTATTCTTTAGGTATGGGACCCAGCCTGAGAAAAAGCAGCAGGAATGTTCAAGGTGATAGAGTGACATTTTGGGACGATGTTGTTATTTTTGGTGGCCTAGTCAGAAGGGATGGGCAGGTACAGAGGTCAGCCCTCTTCCTCACGCTTCATCATTTTTCTATTTACTATTTCTTTTTTATTTCTATTTACTATTACTTTCCTTTTCTTTGCTTCTGTCCCAACTTCCTTCATTTGAGGGGACTGGAGTTCATATTTTGGGGGAAATTTCCTCCTTTGGTGGGAATGACCAGTAGTTGAAGAATTCTAAGCCCTGGATGTTAAGATCCAGAGTGTTTGTAAGAAACACATGCTTCT
>PISX010019483.1:0-38267 GCA_004024625.1 Mellivora capensis | reverse complement strand
TTTATACACACTTTATCATGAAATTCTTACAGCCCTGTTTTACAAATAACAAAAGGCGGAGCAGGTAAAGAAACTCATCCGGGGTCACGGAGCGAAGAGCTGAAAAATCCAGGATTCCAGCTTAGATCTGAAAGCCCCCAGAGCTAGTGCTCCTAAGAAATGGGCTTATAAGGCAAGGCCGACTTTACAGAAGAACGGTACTACCTCTTTCAGGGCTCGAAGTCAATGAGGCATGAAGGCAACTCACTAACCTCCCTATTTTCACCCCACAGTGAAATAGGTGGGTGCAAAGAAAAATGAGAATAAATAGCGGAGACCTGGGTCTTTTTCCGACTTCGCCGGTCAGCTCAGTGCCCTGCAACTCGCTTTGCCCTCTGGGGCTTGTTTACTGCGAGAAGACAGGGCTGGCTGGGAGCCAACTAGGCTCTTGGTCGAGCATGGCACTCAAAAGTGCAAATTTGTGAATATAAAATCGTGCTTCTGGGAGATGCTTCGCCAGAGTCTCCCCCACCCCAACCCCAACCCCCCAAAAGACCCACTGGCCTAAGCACCTCCAAAGTTCCGACTGCCTTTCCAATTGCAGGAGGCCCTCACTAGGAGGAGCGTGGTTACGCCCACCGAGAGGGCCGGTCTGCGAGCGGACTCTGCCCTCCCCTTGCACAACTAAATTACCGAAACCCTGAGCCGCTGCAGGGCCTTGCCTAAGGCTTCGCGGCCGCGGCGGGGTGACCGCGGGGCCCCTGCGCCTCCGCCCGCCGCTGGGGGAAGGCGGTTGGCCGCGCCCGGGGCGACTCAGCGCGGCGCCACCGGCCGCCCACCACCCTGCGTCTCTGCGCTCCGCGTTTGGGGACTCACGGCGCCGCCACCCTCGCCGACAGCTCCCGTGGCTCGGCGCGGGCCCCTGCATGCGGGGAAGTGGCCTGGGCTGCTCGGCCACCACCGCAAGCCCGAAGGGAGGGGGGAGGAGGCCGCGTGGACCGCACAGGCCCCACCCCGAGCCTCCCCTGGTACGCCGCCCGCCTGGGGCCTCTCGAGCTACTTACTGAAGAAGAGGCGGTAATCGGGGGAGTAGAGCTGGCCGCGCTCCTCCGTGCGGTAGAAGGCCTGGGCCATTGCGCGGTGCGGCCCAGGCCCTGCACTCTTTCCCCGGGGCAAGCGGGCGGCGGCGGGGGGTCCCGCGCGCCAGCCCCAGCCGGTGCGCAGGAGCGGCAACAGCGCGCGCATGGCGTTGACGCCAGTCGGACTCCGCGCTGGGCGGTGCTGGGGGGGGATCCTGGCCCAGCCGCGCGCGGGTGCCCCCTACTGGCTGGAGCCATCCCTCCCGCCCCGGGCTTGAATTTAGATCCCGCGCCCCCGCCAGTCTCCGGCAGGGCCTGGAGACTTCGATCAGAGTAGACAGAGCGCCCAATAAATTGCCAGTGACGCGCGCAGTGTGTATGCTGTGTCCAGAGCGAGGCAAAGATAACGTCCACCACCCCTGAGGAGCTCACAGCCACTTATTAATGCGTATATGCATTTATTCCTTCACGCATCCACTCAATATTTACTGTCATAATATTTTTATTATCATGATAAAAATTGAGTGATTATTCTGTGCCAGGCACTGCTCTAGATCCCGTCCAATGTAGAAGGCAAGCATTGCACACACAAAAACACCATGATGAGGCACGATCAGACATCCTTGTGAAGATTTGACCTCCACCTGACTTAGAGGACCAAAAAAAGGTAACTTCTTCAAATGGTTATCTCTTCCCTATTTAACCCAACTAGAGATGATTTATCCTTTCTTTTTCTTACATTTTCACTTCTACAATGGCACTTGGTACCAGACCTATATGTTTGTGAACCTGTCATGTTTTCTATTTCACCCGAATCAACCCACTGATTTGTTAATGAGCCAAACACTCCGGAATTAAGATTTAGTATCCTTGCAGGGTGTAGCAGCATGCCTATAATATGCTCTTTTGTTGTGGAGTTAAGTTGCTCCTGGGAGTCCCTTTTACCAGATCTTTCTATTAGCATATGAAATTCTGGTTATCCACTTTCCAGAAAACTTGCAGAAACAATTTTCCATAGGCGTATCTCCACTTCTCCCTACTTCAATTCAGATGACCTTCCTCCACCTTCTCAAAATCACCAATGACCTCCAGTCAATAGTAAGTTCAATTCTCACAATAAATCAGAATGAGAGAACCCAGAAGAAAGCAGTAAAAAAAGATTTTCTCATTAGAAATGAAAACTTTAAAGAAAATTAAAGTATTATAAGGACCTATTTAGCCAGAGAGCTTCCATCTGGTTAAACAATAATTTTGTTGTTTAAAACTTAAACTGTCCCTGCCCCCCCCCATCCCCCAGGGGACTTACTTAAAAACAAGTCCCAGAAACCAGTACCACGTAACAAAGCCCAAATACAAGGGTGGGTCAGGCCAGGTGGAGACATCCCATTAGTGGGGGGGGGATGCATACTGTCTCCCTAGTTACCAAGGAGTATGGGCCCCGCCCTTTGGGCACCTTTTGGGTGCCAATTCTGACCAAGGTGATAGGCTGGTTCAAATGTCTACTAGGGTAAATTGTAATTCAGTTGGTCACCTAGCATGACTGTGCAGCTTTCTCTGTGTGTTACAATTTCATTGGCCACCTGTGCGTGGCCAGGCCCAACCGCATGGCCTTAGCCCTTAAAAGCTAGTCTGTGAAACAGAGAAGGGTCGCCTTCTCCTGTAAGAGGTGCGGCCCTGAACGTTTGGTTAGATTCTTGATGCTTGGCGCGAAATAAAGCTTTGCTTGACCTTCACTTTGTATCCGTCTCGCTCCTTTAATCACGTACCCATTATTGGGTATCTGTTACTCAATCCAAAAGTGAAAACAAAAATAGTAGCAATTTTACAGAAAGAGGCAAAAAAGGTGCACTTATGCTCTGCAAAAACTAAGTGAAAAAAAGAGAAGGCCTTTTTAAAATTATCTCTTAAAATACTGTAATAAAATCGGGTTCTAAGTTCCTATGCACAATGAATACGTAAATTCACGAAAAAGATAATTCTAACTTAGAATCCTAGCTCTTATAGCATAAGACAAACATCTTTGCCAAGATTATATTAATTTATATTAATTAAGTCTGATTATGGATCTGATTCGAATCTAAACTAGTTTCTCTCTCTGTTCCATAGCTACAAATTACATCTTCTGGTTCTTAATTTTAACGAGATAGACAAGATTTTTTAAAATGGGTTGAAACAAACCTTTACTTAAAAAATCTGCAAGCAGAAATTTCACCAAGATGTTTCTATATCCATCATATAACTTTATATAGAGATAATAGTACTTATATCTAGATGGTGGTCAGGATTTTTAATCAAGATAAATGTCTGAAGGTAGATGATACAGAGTCTCCCATGTAAAAGAAACAAGTTATTTCTGTCTTGTTGCTCTTAATGTGTTTAATTTCCATTACTAAGATCCCCCTCCTAGCTCAAAATGGCTGTTACAGCTCCAATCTTCACACCCTCATTTCACCTAGAAAGAAAGAAAGAAAAAGAAAAGATAAAAGGACACATCTCAGAGACTATAACACTACTTTTACTTACATTGTATGAAGCAGCACAGTGTGCCGGCTACAACTAACTATAAACTGGCAGCCTATTTTTCTGGGTCAACGAGGCCCAGATAGAAATTAGATGCCATACTACTACAGAAGAAGAAGAAATGAATACTGGAGGACAACCGGCAGTCCCCCACAAACATTTTCTTCCTCTATATTGTCCAACTACCTTGGAAAGTTCTGTGAGAATTCTACATATTTCTCTTCCAACAATGAACTAGGTTCACATTCTTCCCTGCTAGGCACCAGGGTTCTTTCAATTTTGCCAATTATTTCATGACAGTTAAAACTAAGAGACTCATCTAATTTCCAGAAAGGATCTGTAGGAGATGTTGTCAATAACCCCTTAGACTCTACTTAGATTGCAGATCCTAAAATGTTTTTGTCAACAGTGGTGGCTTTGTAATGTGAAAGCTTGATTAGGCTAAACTGTAAGGCAGACTCTCCCATAAAGGTGTGGGGAGGGAAGATTTACTTTTGTGCATGTATCATAGTGGCTATATAATTTTGTTTCATCAAGTAGGAAAAAAAAAGCTTAATTGTTCTTTTAACCTTTGAAGTTCAGATGTTTCAACAAGATAAACCCTACTGAGACAATGTTATAGGATAATTTCTAATGATCTATAAATTCTTTTTTTTAATTTTTTTATTTGATCCATAGATTCTTAGAATAAGGCCAAACCCAGCAGAATATTCTAGAGCTTAAGGGGCTAGAGTTGTCCGGTGTAAGGCCGAAATCACTGGGCCTTTATAACCCCACTGATTGGATATGGGCTTCCCTAGAAAGGGAATGATGTGGAAAAGGCAGCAAAGGCCAGCCCTGAGATGGCTGACGACTAAAGCATAGTCTTTTGTTAAAGGTGGCACAAAACTAGCCTCTCCCAAAGCTAGGAAACCGTGATAGAGATAGGAGTTGGAGCTAGAGAAAAATTGGGTCATCAGTGAATCCCAATTCTGTTTCTGCTTTTAGCATTGGTAAGTGTAACATAAAATCTAATTTGGATAGAGTTGTCGTTTTCTGAAATGCTGGATTATCCTGCTAGAAAAATGAAAGAATTTTGGAATTGTGTAGTCATTTATGTGTGATATTTTGTAAAAGCAGCATATGTCTCTAAAATTAATTGTGATCCTTACCTATATATCATGATAAATAAACAAATTTTAAAATCTGCTAATTGCCATTGCTTATGCTTGCTAGCCAATGGTTAACTTCAGGGACTGGGTAGGATATAATATAATATATATATAATATAGTAGGATTTAATAAAAGGAGAATTTTAAGACAATTTTGAACACTTTCTACTTTATCTGTTTAGGGACATACAATATTTCACTGGCCTTTTGAACATTTTATCTAAAGGGCAACTTTGAAAATATTTTCATGTTACCAAACAATTAAAACATTTGTCATATTATCATAGAAATGTTGCAAAAGTATTTCTAAATGTTACCTAGAATTCCTATTCATCCTCTATTTGTGATCCACATTTTTCTTCTTCTAAATACAGGTCAAAGTTCCAGATCATTTCTCACTTAAATATTGACTTTTATTCTACTGAGGAGCAAAGTTATTATCATGACAGTGCAACAAAACAAAATGATTTTTGTCTGTGAACTTTAGATCTCTAAATATATTATATTAAATGCTGTTGTGTTTTTGTATAGCTATTTCTATAAAAGCCATGATACCTCAAGAGAATAAGAGAAGATGATGATGGGAGAAAACATTTGCAAAAGATATATCTGATAAAGGACTATTACCGAACTATACAAACAACTCTTAAAAATGAAAAATAGGAAAACAAACAACCTAATTTTTAAAATTGGTAAAAGAAAGAACAAAATAGTGAGAGATTGGTTAAATAAGTTTATGAGTAACAGAGCCTGTCAGTTGTCCCCCAACATCAGCCCTCCCCTTCATTTACAGCAGAAGAATTTTTGACTTCTCCAGATAAAAATTATACTCTCCAGCTTCCCTTATAATAGGTGTGACCATGTAACTCAAGTCCACCAATGGGACATCTAGAAACATTCCCTAGGAAAATCTGGTGTGTATATATACATGTATGTATATATACACACAATGGAATATTATTCTGTCATAGGAAAGAAGGAAATCCCACCATTTGTGACAACATGGAGGGAACTTGAGGGCATTAGGCTAAGTGAAATAAATCAGACAGAGAAAGACAAATACTGCATGATCTCACTTAAATGTGGAATATTAAAAAAAAAAAAAAGAAAAAGAAAAGAAAGAAAAGTTGAATTCATAAAAATAGAGTAGAATAGTAGTTCCAGGGACTGGGAGTTAGAAGAAAGAGGGAGATGTTGGTCAAAAGGTACAAGTTTCCAGTTGTAAGTTCTAGGGATGTACTGTACACCATGGTAACTATAGTCATGCTAAGAGAATAGATCTTAGATATTCTCACCACAAATACATACAAAAAAGATAATCATGTCAGGTGATAAGGCTATTGAATAACATTATTTTGGTAATGATTTTGCAATATTACATGCATCAAGTCACCACACTGTATACCTTAAACTTACACAGTCTTAAATATTAATTATATTTCAATAAAGCTGGGGTGAGGAAGAGAGGGAAGCAGTTAGCTCATCCTTTACCTCTTCCTCTTCATCATTTCTTACATTCTGTTACTTAGAACTTGGATACTACCTTGTCCATGAAGATAAGAGCCATCTGCTGGATGAATGGAGCTCTGAGCTGAAGGAAGCTTGCATGCCAGAGGACTTTGTGGACCAGAGGGGCCAGATAGCTCCAGAATACATACCTTGGAACTTTTACATGAAAGAGAAATAAATATCTATCTTATTTAGCCACCAATATTCTTTTTTTGTTTCTGTTTTCTCTCCTAGCTGAATTTAATTCTAATCTTCCTTTCCTTCTTCTTGCATAGAAAATGTGTTAGGAGAAATTCTAACTGAGAACTCCCCTCTTTACTACCTATATAATTTTATTCAAAACGTTGTAAAAGTATTACATGAACTGTTACTTAGGAAGTACTTAAATTAAGTTACTTGTATTAGAAAGAAAAAATATGTTATAAGTTCAACTCTAAAAACCAACTGAAATGGTATTAAAAGGGAATTTTAGTTGAAACTTAAGGTAGGAAATTTTTGCAAAACTCATATCTAATAAAGAACCAGTATCCAAAATATCCTGAAAGAACTTTAAAAACTCAACAACAAGAAAATAAATGACCCAACTAAAAAACAGGGAAGAGCTCCAAAGAGATACCGAACCATAGTAGAGCTACAGATGGGAAATTAGTGTATGAAAAGATACTACATGTCATTTGTCATTGGGGAGATGCAAATTAAAGCAACAATGAGATATCACTACACTCAGAATGGCTAACATCCAAGACACTGACAACACCAAATGCTTCCAAGATGTGGAGCAACAGGAACTCCTATTAATTGTTAATGCAAACGGAAAATGCTACAGCAAATTTAGAAGACAGTTGAGCAGTTTTTTAGAAAACTAAACATACTCTTACCATGCAACCCAATAGTCGTGGCTCCTTGGTATTTATCAAAATGAACTGACAACGTATGTCCACACAAAAACCTGCACATGATGTTTATAGCAGCTTTATTTGTAATTGCCCAAACTGGGAAGCAACCAAGATGTCCTTCAAGAGTGAATGGGTAAATAAGCTGTGATCCAAAATAATAATAATAATAATAATAATAATAATAAAAAATGTGGTCCATCCAGACAGTGCTAAAAAGGAAATGAGCTATTAAGCCATGAAAAGACATGCAGAAACTTTAAATGCATGTTATTAAGTAATTGAAGCCAATCTGAAAAGGCTATATACTGTATGATTCCAAATGTATAAATCCTGGAAAAGCCACAACTACAGAGACAGTAAAAAGATCGGTGGTTGCCAGAGGTTGGAAATGGGGGGACAAATTAACAAGTAGAGCCCAGAGGATTTTTAGGGCAGTGAAACTGGCCTGTATGATTCCATAATTTAATGATGGATACATGTCACTATGAAGTCACCTTGGCCCTTCTAGCCTAGAACCTAGTAGTCTTCCAGCCTTAGCAAGCGCCCTTAACCTGCGTGATTAACTAACCTTTCTTTGTACATCTATAGATCATGCATTCTTTCCTAGGAAGAATTGAGCCCTTCTGCATAACACAAAGCAGAAATCAAACCCTGTGGCACAGCCTCCAAGCACTGAGATAATGTCTGTAGCTGGTACCATTGAGTCTGTACAAATGTTAACTGCCCTAAATTCCTTAAAACCGCCTGGGCCAGGCAGAACCTTCAGAGTTGGCCATTGGACAGAGCCTGCCTTCTCCCGAGGTGGCCGGTGTCTTGAATAAAGCCCATATTACTTTCTGATCAAAACTCATCTCTTAAATATTTTTTGAGCGACAGGCAGCTAGCTGAACTTGGGTTGCCATAACAATCAACCACTTATCAAGATGCATAGAATATCAAGACCAAGAATGAATACCAATGTAAACTAAGGAATTTAGGTGACAATAATGCATCAATGTGGGTTTGATTGTAATAAAAGTACCACCACTCTGATGAGGGTTATTGATAGTGGGGAATACCGTGCATGTGTGTGGGGCAGAGGATAAAAGGGAAGCCTCTGTATCTTCTTCTCAGTTTTGCTGTGAACCTTAAACTGCTCTACAAGATAAAAATGACTCCAAGAGACTGAACATCTCAAAACCTTTGGAAGCAATATCAAGTATGGTAATTTAAACTATGAAAATATATAACTTTTTGTTATTAACTATTTTTCTTTATCATCTAATAAAAATCATGTTTTATTTTAACTTCCTCATAATGCCTATAAGTGTCATTACTACCTTTAGTATTTGTAATGTTTGCTCTTTAAAAAAAATTTATTTTTTAATTATGTTTTGTTAGTCATTATACAGTACATCGTTAGTTTTTGATGGAGTGTTCCATGATTCATTGTTTGCATATAACATTTGCTCTTAATTTGAATTGCCGTTGCTTTAGCGTGGGCATAAAATGGTATATATGTAGGCTGTCTGCAAAATCGTTAATCATTTTATGTCAGGAGGAAGTAGGTTCACCTGTGGGCATTCCATAGACAATTTTGCTCTGCTGGAGATTCTAGCATATCCTTCTTTATTATTATTGAAAATTTTTGTATCATTTTATTTTTAAGCAAGTGTCCTATCTAATTTTTACCTTAAACAATTTTACCCACCTCTTCTACCCCCAACTCCAATATCTTAATAGAAAAGCCTAAATGCTCAGAGGTCCTTTTCTGAAGACTTACTGAACACCTACTTTGAAATATACATGTTTCCCACATATACAGCTATTAAAGAGCAACTAATTTTAGCTCCCACTTTGAAGGCTTCTTAATATAGATAGGTTGGGCTTCTGATTGAGGCAATAGCTCACTGGTAATCATTTTTCTCTTCATATTTCACAAATATCTGCCAGAGCCACGCCTGTATATAATTCAGCAGATGTTTTTAGGAAAATTCTCAAGAAGATTGTTCAACTCAAATATTAGGACATAGCTCCAGTACCTTGAATCAAGAAAGGATACTATATAAGTGGTCCAAGTGCAAAAGAAATTCCCAATGGGTCTGACACCTCTGTGACCTCGGTCTTGGGTTCAGCCTTGAGGTTGCCTAACAGTAAATTGTACATTTTTTTTTTCTGAAGTGCCATTGTTTCAAAGTTCTTTACCTGACTTTCCACCATCAGAAGAGTCCCTGAGAACAAATCTGTTTGTTTTAAAGCAAATTTTAAGCAGATACTTGAAGAAAAGCTCTGTGGGGGGTCAACACCACAGCAGCTTGCATATCAGAACAAGCCAGGGGCTGGGCTGCAGAGGACAGATTCCAGGGCCCTTGTGTTCCTAAAGTCTGTTCCTAAAGCCCAGAAGCCTC
This sequence comes from Mellivora capensis, assembly GCA_004024625.1. NCBI lineage: Eukaryota > Metazoa > Chordata > Mammalia > Carnivora > Mustelidae > Mellivora > Mellivora capensis. The sequence goes on along the minus strand of PISX010019483.1, from coordinate 28,746 downwards.
AAAAATGAAATCCCAGGTGCCCAAACGCCTTGTTCTACCAGGAGACAACCAAAGGAAACACATATCAAGATAGCTCCTTGAAAAGTCTGCGCCCCTCCGGAGGGAGGGACCAGGAAACTCGATCACAGGATTTTACATGTCCTGTTCGCTCTGTGTGGTAGAGCATGCTAAGGTATAAGATTTAGAGAGAACTGTGGAAAGATCTGCAGCCAGCCTGGCCGGAAAAGCTGAAGGATAGATATTTGGGTGGGGAAAGAAAGGGACTCTGTAAAAAGAGCAGAGATTTAAAATGGATTGTAATGAAGTTTTGCTGTAGGTGTAACCTTTTTCCAAGACTTTCTTTGAAGCTCACAGGCATATCTATGTTACTGTGAAGGCTCTTGGAGTTAGACTTGTGCTTAGGAAGATGCAGTATACACGGACTGGCCCCCATGCAATTCAGATACATCAGAGTTACATATGTATTCAAACAGGAACACTTCCACTGTATCACAGAACACAGATATGCATTTAATGCTGGAGATAAAACATGATTCTTCAGAGAAATGTCAAGATTCAGGGAGGAAACTTTGGGTCACATGTTCTCTGTGGGTCACTACTGCCCCCAAAGAGGCCTTTTTGAAATTGCCAGGGAGTTTTCTGATGTTTCCTCAGTGACTGAGGAACATTACTGCTATTTAGTGATGCTGTACACGCTCCAACACGTAAGACAGCCCTCCACAAGGAAGTGTTGTCCTGTGTTCTTCATTGCTCTGAAATGTCTCATCAGACATCGGTGTTAAGTGTCTAATCTGTTTTCTAAAAAATTAGGTCAGCCTAAAAGCAAAGGAGATCTCATATATAACACAATGAATTTTTTGCTTTGTTTTAAGATATGTGTGTGGTATTTGAGACTCTGATACTATACACTGTATTCGTCTACATTTATAGCTCTTAATTCATGGTGATTCTATATAAGGATGCAAGCATATGACTATTTAATATGTCTTTAGTACTAGTGCCTGAGAATTTTCATATTGAAATACACATGATTTTATTAAAAATTATTTTTCTTTTGTGTTTTATAAGATAGTTAATCATTACATTGATTTTTTTGAAATTATGTGTAGTAGGTTTTATTATCTATCAATTTCATTTCAAGAGAATAAAGACACTTTTACAAGATACTTCTTAGTAAAAGAAAATATTAGTTTATCCATTCACCCATAATAAGAAATGAAGTTCTGATACATTCTAGATGTATATCAAAAGCATTAACACAGGGGCGCCTGGGTGGCTCAGTGGGTTAAAGCCTCTGCCTTCGGCTCAGGTCACGATCCCAGGGGCCTGGGATCGAGCCCCACATCGGGCTCTCTGCTCGGCAGGAAGCCTGCTTCCCTCTCTCTCTGCCTGCCTCTCTGCCTACTTGTGATCTCTGTCTGTCAAATAAATAAATAAAATCTTAAAAAAAAAAAAAAGCATTAACACTAAGCTAAAGATGCTAGACATAAAAAGTCACACGTTGTATGATTTCTTGTATATATATATCCAGACTAGGCAAATCCATAAAGATAGGAAAAAAATTAGCAGTTGTCAGAAGGGTGTAGGGAGGGAGGAATGGGGAGTGATTACATAAAGGATATGGGGTGTCTTTCTGGGGTGATGAAAATGTTTTGAAACTACAGAGGTGGTGATTACACAATATCGTGACTGCATTAGATGCCACTGAATTGTATACTCTAAAATGGTTAATTGTATGTTATACGAATTTCACCTCAATTCTGAAAGAAGGGGCAAGTTCAGTCTAACAACTCTGAAAATAACGGTTAGGAGTTCTTGACCATTTCTGTTCTATGGACCCGTTTCGCAGCCTTATGAAGCCTACAAAATGCTTCTCAAAATAACGTTTGTAAATACTTAAAATACACTGTTAAAGAGCAAACCAATTATATTAAAATATATCTGCAAAAATATTTTGGGAAAAAACGTTGTGACCTGATAACACACTTGGTTCTTCACCGAGGCATTAAGCGACTAGATCCAGCAGCAGATCTAATAACTCTCATCATTTTGAAGTCATGATCGCTATAAATGACAGAGACACCCGTAACATCGGGAAAATGAAATAAGAATTATATAACATTTCTCCTGGAGGAACAAAGCATAGATAGTACTCATGCTGTAGGTTTGTTGCCTACATTTATCAATGCTAAATGTTAGTTAGAAGTAAGTGAAAATAAAGATGCAGTCTTTTCTTTCCCCTTTTCTTTAAATGCTAGTTAACCGATCCCCTAAATTCTCCCTCTGAGCCCCGGAGGGTAAACACCTACCAAAGGGAAGGGATGTGTATTCTTTCCCTGCTGTCCTTAGAGGTACTTTGGTGGATGGCTAAGAGCTGAATAGAAGACTAGAGGACAAAGAAAAAAATATGTTGGTGTTCTAGATTTCTCTTTAAGACTATAATGATTGGGGGCACCTGGGTGGCTACCTTCAGCTCAGGTCATGACTCCAGTTTCTGGGATCAAGCCCAAGTCAGGCTTCCTGCTCAGCAGGGAACCTGCTTCTCCCTCTCCTCCCGCCTCCTTTTTCTTAAGGAAAAAAAAAAAAAAAAAAAGCTGTCATGATTGTGGCAAGCTCAAAAGTTGAAATACCTGCCTTCCTCTCAGGTCCCAGGATCATGCCCCACCCGAGGCTTTCTGCTCAAGCAGGGAGCCTGCTTCTCCCTCTGCCTGCCATTCCCAGTGCTTGTTCTCTCTCTCTCTCATTCTTTCTCTCTCACTCTCTCTCTCTGACAAATAAATAAACAAAATCTTAAAAAAAAACTGTCATGATTAAAGAACAGGTAAGAGATCTGTTTGTCCTCTACTTATTTTATAAAATGTTTTTCTTCCCTATTTTAAAAGATATTTTGATCCAAGTTTTGATTAAACAAATGGCCCAAGAAGCAGACTCACCCAATAGAGAAATGATTGGTTGAAAGATGAGAAATTAGTTTTATTCCCCCTTATTTGGGGGAAAAAAGTTGTTTTCGCATGTAGAAATTCTTTTCTGAATGATAATAGGTATATATGTGACAATAAGTCCATGTTCTGAGGCCCATATATCTCTTACAAGAAGAAAAGAGGACAATCGAGTTGTTTTTAACCAAGTCCCAATAATATGCAGAATACATTTGGTATTAAGCTTTCAGTCTTTCTGGCTAGTTACTAAATTGAATGTAATAAAATTCATCCATCATACAAGAATCACATGTGATTTTAACTACACATTGTTAAATGGCATAAAAAAATAGAAAGTTTTGCTTGATTAAGTATTATTACTGCTTCTAGGCTAAAATAATCATGAGAAATTTCAGCTGCAAATGACACATTATAAATCCCTTGTAATATTATAAATATAGTAATCATGGTAATACTCTAATCCAATTCAAGGGTGAGCTACTAAATTGGTAATAATAGGTCCTGAACAAAATCTAATGAGACAACCCATTTTCTCTGCCCACTTTCTAGATTTTCCCTTTAGGCCTTGAGCAGTGGGAATTAATTTTGTTTTTAAATGGTTTAACTATAGAACTCCTATTTTTTTTTCCTCATTTATAATAGTCTAATTACACAGAATAATGCTTTTAAAATTGGATTCAAAGGAACCCTGGGTTCCAAAGGCAATCCCTTGAAATAAATTTCAAGTAATCCATTGCAAGAAAATATGGACAGGATTAATTTATAAGCAAACCTCAGGTCCACACCACAAAAAAATTTCAGGACCCCAAAAAGAATGAAGAATGGTTTCATAATGTCAGTTGGTGATGTTTGTGTTAGACACTCAGGAGCTGAGGAGTTTTCCTTGTTTGAAAATCATGCTTTTAGAAAGAGAACTCATTCTTGCCTTCACCCCTTTATTCATCCCTTCATTCACTGAACTAAAATTTACTAAAGATGTACTATACTTCAGGAACTATGATAGTAACTAAATATAGAATGATGAAAAATATTTTTAAACATATCTGCCCTCATGGTGTTTATAGTCTGGTAAAGGATTCGGGTATTCAACAAATAATCACATAAATCTATTGATAAGATTAATATCTGAGATAAGAGCTATGAAAAAAATATATATAAGAAGCCATGACGGAAAATAATAGGAAGACTCGATTTAGGTTGAGGATCAGGGGAGGCCTTGGTAAGGATATGACAACTTAGCTGATACCTAAGGAAGTAGGAGAGCGCCAAGGGGAAAATGGCATAGGGAAAAGAATGTGCAAAGGTCCTGAGGCAATATTTGCCTGAGAAAATTTCCTAAGAAAATATTTGCTATATTGTAAAATATATATTTTTCACAGATTGGATTCTCCAGGAAGCAAAATCTGAGACAGAATATTTTTTTAGGAAGTACCTCTAGGATCAATTCCTGTGGAAGGCAGGGGAAGGACTCAGGATTTGTCTGAGGGAAAGTTCCAGATACAATGCAGACCCAAACAACAGCTTTAGCAAACCACACCAGGGAGTTCTGGAGGTAAAATGGCCTATCAGTATTGTCATCTAATGGGCCAGAATGGCTGGACCTAATAGCCTTTCCCCTATTACATCAGTCATTGGATGTTAGCCATTATAGTTCTGCAGCTCCTGCCATCCCTGAAGAGACTAACAGTTGATGGCTTTCTGCTAACAGTGCTTCTAACAGCTGGGGAAACAAGTCCCTCCTTTGAAGGGGATCTGAGTGGCACCTCTCCATAAATATCAGAATATTCAATTTTATGAGAAGCTTTACAAATCAATAAAAAGAAAAATATCCCAACAAAAAACAGAGCGGAAGACAAAAGTAGGCCATTCACAGAAAAATCACAAGTTATCAATAAACACATAAAAAGATGCTCAACCACTGTTATCAATAAGAAAAATACAAACTGGAATGAGAAGCCTTTAGCTCTCTTGTCCCTTGCATTGGCAAAAATTTAATGACTGATAATACCCACAGTCATTGGAGGTATATTTACGCTGCTGCTCATCCTGGGATTCCTGGACAATGGTTCCTCTCAATGTGATATAGTTCCCTCAGGGAAGGAGCATCCTGGTTAGATAGTGTATCAAAGTTTTCAGTAATGAAGATGAGTTTCCACACTGGGCAGTGGGGAGGGAGATAAAATTAAAGTAATTTTTAAATGGACTGGTTCATGTGACTCTCTCCACAGTCTGCTGGAAAAGCAAACAAGATTCTACAGGGTTTCATCAAAAATGTGCCTCAAAAAAAAAAAATGTGCCTCAATTTCCAGCTACCTGTTCTTTTTTTTTTTTTTTCCCAATTTCAAAGTTTTGTTTTAATAATATGAGGGGCTGGGTGCCTGGGTGGCTCAGTGGGTTAAAGCCTCTGTCTTCGGCTCAGGTCCTGATCTCAGGGTCCTGGGATCGAGCCTGCTTCAGGCTCTCTGCTCAGCAGGGAGCCTGCTTCCCTTCCTCTCTCTCTGCCTGCCTCTCTGCCTACTTGTGATCTCTGTCTGTCAAATGAATAAATAAAATCTTAAAAAAAAAAATACAAGGGGCATACAAAAGATGCCAACAATGTATTTCTTTTGAATCAGATTATCTTAAGTCCTCCAGATGGAGTTGCCTTTTAGACAGAGCTTTGCTGATGTCGATAGTCTTTTCCCCTCTTTCAGAGCTTTCAGTTGGCTTCCCTTTGCAACCAGGGCTCCCACATTTTTTAAATTAAGTTACCTATTTTAATTCCAGAAGACTTAACAAACAGTGTTATATCAGTTTCAGGTGTACAATATAGTGATTCAACAATTCTTTTTTTTTTTTAAATACTTTCTGGACAGACAGAGATTACAAGTAGGCAAGAGAGGCAGGCAGGGAGAGAGAGGAGGAAGCAGGCTCTCCATGGAGCAGAGAGCCCGATGTGGGGCTCGATCCCAGGACCCTGGGATCATGACCTGAACCGAAAGCAGAGGCTTTAACCCACTGAGCCACCCAGGTGCCCCTCAACAATTCTATACACTACTCACTGCTCACCACAGTATAAGTATACTCTTTAATACCCATCACCTATTTCCTCCATCCCTCCACCCAACTTCCCTGTGGTAACCATCAGTTTGTTCTCTAGAGTTAAGAGTCTGTTTCTTGCTTTATCTCTTTTTTCCTTTGTTTATCTGTTTTGTTTCTTAAATTCCACACACAAGTGAGATCATATGGTATTTGTCTTTCTCTGACTTATTTCACTTAGCATTGTGCTCTCTAGCTCCCTCCTTGTCCTTGCAAATGGCAAGATGTCATTCTTTTTTATGGCTGAGTAATATTCCATCTTATATACCCACAAACACACACATACAAATCTTTCTTTATCCATTCATTCATCAATGGATCAATGGACACTTGGGCTGTTTCTATAATTTGGCTACTGTAAATAATGCTGTAATAAACATTGGGGTGCTTATATCCATTTAAATTAGTAGTTTTGTATTCTTAGGATAAATATCAAGTAGTGGAATTACTAGATCATATGGTAGTTATATTTTTAATTTTCTGAGGAACTTCCCTACTGTCCTCCACAGTGGCTGCACAGTTTGCATCCCCACCAACCATGCAAAAGTGTTACTTTCTCCCCACATCCTCACCAACACCTGTTGTTTATTGTTCTAGAGTTCTATCCTGAGTCTCAGTTATTTCTGGGAGAGGAATTATAATTTTTGTTTTTCTGTTTGTCCAAAAACAGAACTTACTTGTGTTGACATATATGCTAATAAATGCAGAGAGACATCTGGAAGGACATCTTTGAAGCTTGTTCCTGAATGGTTTTTTATTATTGTTATAATCAGCATATATTATTTTGGTTTTTTAAAAAGGCTTTAGATGATCTTTGAGCAAAAGTGATGCTTTCCAATATAGCTAATCATTTTCAGAGCTTCATCCAACCCATGCAACCAATGTCCAACTTTTGGACATTCATTAAGAATCACTACCACTCTGACCCTTTCCCCCTTTCTAAATAAATAAATAAATAAATAAATAAATAAATAAATTTAAACAGAAAAAAAGAAGGAAGGAAGATGGGGGGAGGGGTAACAGCCCCCACTGGGTGGATCACAGTAAGTAACAAGGGAGAGTAGTAGACGAGTCACATAGAGCCTTATGGGAGATTTAAAGATTTTGGCATTTAGTCTATATGCAATGGGACCCCAATAAGAGGTTTGAAGCACAGAATGCTGCGATTCAATTTCTGTTTTATAGCTACCACCTTAATTGGAGCATGGCAAATTAACTGGAGGGTAGGAAGTATGTCATCTAGGGGTCTGATTAGGAGGCCATGGAAAGAATCTAAACAGGGGAGCCTGGGTAGCTCAGTGGGTTAAGCCTCTGCTTTTGGCCCAGGTCATGATCTCAGGGACCTGGGATCGATCCCCGCATCGGGCTCTCTGCTCAGCAAGGAGCCTGCTTCGGGCCCCCCCAGCCCTACCCCACTGCCTGCCTCTCTGCCTACTTGTGATCACTCTCTCTCTGTCAAGTAAATAAAATCTTAAAAAAAAAAAAAAAAAGAATCTAAACAAGATACAGCAGGAGCAGTGGGAGTGGTCACAAAAAAAAAAAAAAACAATAGAACACAGATGGCTCTCCTGTGGTTGTGGGGTTAATAGGAAAAGTAGAGAAACTGAGATAGCAAATGATTTCCAGGGAGGAAGTGAAAGAACAAGTCCAGCACGCGGGAAGATAGAGTCTAAGAGGAAGGAGAAGGACAAGGAAGGCTAGGTATGGAGGTGGAAAAAGAATTAAGAAGAACTGTGAAGCTGAGGAAAAGTAAATTAAAAGTAAAATGGAAATAAGGTTAGGGAGCTGGATGGGGCTGTAATTTGGAAACCATGAAACAGTAGTTTTCTTTAAGCACCAATTAAGGCAACATTAAAATGTTTATGTACTTTCAAAACAACTAAATATTATATCTTTTTAAATTTTTTTATTAGGAAAACTAATATCTGCCACCATTTACACAGGTGTATTTACACAGTTTTATTAGGAAAACTAATATCTGCCACCATTACACAGCATTTACACATGCTTCATTTATTTCCGTTTTGTTGAAGAATTTCTCTTTTATTATAAAATCTCAAAATAACATAACTCATGTGCTCAGTGGTGCCTAGTGTGCTACATCGCGTTTGAGCAAACTTTGTCCTTAGGACAACACTTCTGAAGTTAGTTTATTGTGTCTTTTTTGACTTACCTTCTGAGCTACTATGTTCTAAAATATCTTTCCTATAGAGGCAATATTACATTCTTTAAGATAAGGGATTTTTCTACTGCAAATGAGATAAACAGTAATATGTTTACAGGAAGAAGTATGCCTTAATTAACATACTTTGAATCAAAAGACTTTTACGGCAGTAATCATAATTGGAGACAGAAATTTTATGTAATAAATAACTCTCCTCAGACCTGTCTGGCTCTCAGGTTAGAAGGCCCCCAAGGAGCGGTGTCCTAGAGTTTAGGATATGTAGTCTCGAAGGACCTGGAACAAGGAAGCAGCAATTACATATCCTATTCATGCTATGGAAACCAGCTTTGGTTATCACAGTGATTCACTGGTCCTGTGTCACCCACCAGCCCTTCTTGTAAAAGAAAGAGCAGGGCTCAAAACTGTCTATTGGGCTGCTGCCAACAAGATCCTTTTTATCTATCTGAGGAACCAGCCTCTCAATGAGCAGTGACATGTTGGCTGTCTGAGATGTCTAGGACTGAGTCTTGCCCCATCTGAAGAAGGGCAAAGGGGAATGGGCAACAGAAAAAAGATGGAGGTCTTGCCCACAAAGTCAAGGAGACCATAAGCGGCCCAAGTATCTGTGGTAGCTCTTCACTGCCTTTGGGTGTGACAAGAATTGAGTGGGTATATAATGGTCTTTAGTAATCTTTTTAAGAGAGTGTGCAATCAGCTAGATTGTTAATCCATGGCATAATTCTAGTTTATATACTTACAAAAGCTCTGACCTAATACTAGTATGTATACTTTTAAAATATATGTATCCTATTATATATAGCTTATGTGGAATATTATTGATTATATATAATTTCACTCTTTTTCTTATTATTTTACATTTTCTCTCCTTTAAAACACTTTTAGCCCTAAGCTTTACCCCAAATGAAAATAATATCAAAATTACCTAACTAGTCTCTTAAGACTATTTTTTGCTGGCTTTGATGTCACAGTGCCATCTACTTTATCACATGAGGTTTCCCTAGAGAAAAACAGCCACTACCATATGCCTTTAAGAAGGAAAATGATGGTACTGATTATCTCCATTTGCTGAAATCACTTTCCTTCTTGTTAATTATTTTTGTTTCAATGACTGAGAAACCACTTATTTTTTGAAAATAAAACTTCAAAGAAAGTAAAAAAATAACTTCCCATCAGCTGTCTCCAGGATTACAAAAAGAAAAAAAATGTGTAAGTAAAAAATATCTAGGTAATTGAACCCTAAAAGATAAATATAGAAGTGACAATTGAAAGTGCTTTTCTCATGACTTTTGGAAACCTACATCTGGTCCTTAGCTATCAATATAATTATCTCACTTAATCCCTGTTGGCTTTTCTTTTAACTGATCACCAGCAAAATTCAAATTTCCCCATCCTAGAAATGAAGCATAAGTCTTTCCTCAGACACTGGGCAAGAGAGATGATAAAGCATTTAATCCCATTCTTAAGCATTCAAATGAGTATTTATCCTGCATTTGCAGCTGTCATACAGTTATTTCAATTCCCCTGCCTTCTCTCAAAACACTTTCAGTAATCTTTTCCTGGAAATGTCATCCAGACCAGGTTACCAGCCACTTTAAAAAATATCAGTCTCATCATATTATAATGATATCTCATTTTAGACTCCAAAATGTTATTACCTAGTGAAATCATATGTCCTTTTCCTGCTCCAAATGACCTTCACATCTTTCCAAAAACCAAATTATTCAGAGGACAAAGATATGACATTACTGAGACTATTCCAAAAAGAATGCCATAGGCTCTGAAAAAAAAAAAAAAGATAATACCCATAGAAATTTGCCCTTTCAAATTTTCAAAAACATCTTCAAGCCTTTCATCTCACTGATTCTTCCTGACTTTCCTTAGGTACTATTAGTCCCAGGGGAAGAAACTGAAGCCTGAAGAAGTCATTCTATGCCATTCATTCATTCATTCATTTGATATTTATCTGATAAATATCAGATCAGATAATGTCTAAAGTTACATAGCTAGCAGGAGGCAAACCAGAACTAGGACACAGTTACAATCTTCTGCTCTATTAAACTGCCTGTGGCAGATTATATTTTCTAAACTAAAATCTCTCGTTCCATATGCTTTAGAAGTTTGCCACACCTCTATCAAGAAGTGAAGTCTATTATGCCTCCCTTCATCTGGGCAGGCTGTGACGACGCACTTGTAACTAATAGAATACAGTGGTGGAAGTGAAGCTACAGAAAATTCCAAGGCTTGCTTTGACTTCATGAGCTTGTTACTAAGCTTCATGAGCTTGTTACATGAGCTTCATGACTACTTGTTCCTAAACCTTGTTTTCAAAGTTCCCAAGGTCAGCATGTCATAAGGAAGCACAAACTAACCCACGTCAAAAGTCCCCATGGGAAAAAAAAAAAAAAAGACCCCATGATAAGGCTCTGAGAGCAAGAAGCCAGGCGGCACCCATCTGCTTCAGCATTCCTTCTGTTCCAACCCCAGCCATCATCTGACTGCAGCTATTTGAGAAACTGCATGAGCCAGAACCATTAGGTAAGCCTTTTTTGAGCTTCTAAACTACAGTGATAACTAACCAGAACACTGTCACTAAGAAAAATCATTTGTGATAATTGTCTGTGTGGTAGATGGCGTTAATCGCTCCAAATTCTTCATCCCTTCCTGTCTCCATGCCCTTCCCGTGTATCGTTGTAGCTCCTTGAGGCAGAGTATATCTGGCCTCCTCCTTGCCCATCAGTTCAGCTATGTGATTTCTTTTGGCTTACAAGATATTAGTAAATATAACACAAGTAGAGGCATAAAATGAGCTTATATATTTGGGTCTATTCTCTGTCTCTATCATCAACATGAGAAGACTATACCTTGGTTATGGCCAGTCCACTGGTCTGAGGAAGCCAAATGACATGTGATCTAGAACTACCTTAACTGAGTCCAGCCTCGATCAGCTGACCCTTAGCGCATCTACAGATGCATGAAAAATAATGAATTTTTTTTCAAGCCATTGAATTTGGGGATGATTTGTTTTGCACAACGGTTAACCGATAACATTGGCCTTCTTTTAAAAATATATATCCTCTTTCGACAAGCAAAAAAAAAAAATACTTATTACTATGCATAATCCTAATTTGTTCTTTGAAAATCTATTATCTTATAGTCCTAATTCACTAATTCTCTGTTTTGGAAGGTACGGCTGAGGTTAACTGGGGTGTGACTCCTGTCTTTGCTATTCATGAGCTGCTAATCGGGGCACGACTGGAACCTCTCTAAACGTGGTTTCTTCGTCTGTATAAAGGGAATAGAACCTACCACAAGACTGCTAAAAGAATTGGATGAGATAATTCATGGTGTTAGTTCTATGCTTTTGTTATAGGTGATAGGACTACAACCTAAACTAATCTAGAAAAAAATGGCCATTAGCTGACAAGATATTGCATAGAACTGAAGGAAATATTGAGCAACGGAACCACAAGGACACAACTGGTCCTTACAAATAATTGAAACCCAGGTCTTTAAGTAACTTCAGGTCTCCTTTTCTCTTGCTCTTTCCTCAGGTATTTGACCTACTTCTCTTGGCATATCATTTATTATTCTTCCTTATCAGCTTCCTCAGTAAAGCAGGTAAGGTGAGCAGGCTGCTAACTGCTCCCGCGTCTGACATTCCTACCACCATATTCTCTCTGGCCTTACATTCAAAATTCTTAGTGATGGGCTCTAATTGGCCATTCTTGGGTCAAGTTACCTACCTTGAATCAACCAAATGTGGACAGGGACACGGTCTGTGAGGTGGCAGCTCTTGTATATACCACTTGGCAGAGAGAGGAAGATAGTAGACTGCATTGGAAAGGGCACTAACAGGTAGGAGTATGATAAAACAGTTCCCTAGATGGCCATTATACACATCAATCATTTAGTATACTGGCTAGTTTATGGTGAAGGCACAGCATGTATTAGTATCTTTTGACTGACCCCCAAATTGTCAGTAATCATCACTGAGACATTATCTAATATCTGTATGCCTCATTTATAACCCATTTTTGCAGAGCAGTTTAATGTAAGTTTCTACTGACATTCACCTTCAGCTTTAAGCACATTAATAGACCTTCCTTGGTAATGTATGATTTGACAAGTCAGTGAATTCTTGGGAGTTCTCTCCCTTTTCTGAGACATCTTTAATCAAAATCCCCTTTATAGGCCTTGTGATGGCTAATATTATGTGTCAACTTAACTGGGCTAATGGATGTCCAGATAGTTGGTAAAACATTATACCTGGATGTGTCTGTGAGGGTATTTCCAAAGATATTAGCATTTGAATGAGTAGGCTGTGTAAAGAAGATGCCCTCACCAACATGGGTGGGCATCATCCAAACTGTTGAGGGCTTGAGTAGAACCAAAAGCCAGAGGAAGGATGAATTTACTCTCTCTGTTTGGGCATAATCTTCTCCTGCCCCTGGACATTGGTGCTCCTAGCTTTCAGGTCTTTAGACTCAGACCAAGATTCATACCGTTGGCCACCTGGATCTCACACCTTTGGACTAGAACTATGCCCCCAGATTTCCTGCACCCAGCTTGCAGAGAGCACATCATGGGACTTCTTAGTCTCTGTTATTGTATGGACAAATCTGTCATAATAAATCTCTCTCTATCTCTGTATATCCTATTGGTTCTGTTCCTCTGGAGAATCCTCACTAATACCAGCTTGAAGCCCATTTTATCACAGAAACAAATGAAACTATCATGTGGTATCTTCTCTCTGTTGTACTTAAACCACACTAAGCTGCCTGTGCACATACTTCCCCCTTTACAGAGGAAAAGTTATACACATTGCAATAAAACGGACTGTGTCCTAAGAGATGCATCTCCCCACATAAACGCACTTAAAAAAAGAAAGAAACTTGCCTTTTCCTTTACAAAAATTGTGAGGAAAGTTCCCAAGTGATAAAGTCCTACATTTTCAACCATGAAAGCAACGTCGAGCTATCAGACTCCACACCTACTCCTCGTCCCCTCTTAGGAAAGCAGTAAGTGTTATAAATAATGGACAGAATTTCCTGATCTTCCTCTGAGGAAATATTTGTCACTCTGGCTGCTTCTCTCTAAGAGGTGGGTGAAGAGCAGATACTGTAGTCTTTAGGTTACCAGTGGCTCAGCCAGGACCCAACTCTCCTGCTTTCTCCTTTCACTCTGAGTTGGATGGAACCATTTGGGGATAGTCTAAAATTCAGATTTTATCTTCAGCTGTTTCTTTAGAACCATGAAAGAGTTTCCCGCCCCTCCTTCCTGACTATTAGATTTATCCCAGTCTGGAATGCTGAGGTTCCTCCAGTCAGAAAAAAATTGGAGGCTCTTCAGGAAATAGTGCAGTAGACATTAACTGTTATGATCACTTGGCTTACAGGGATCTCCCCAGTAGTCAGTCTTTGATACTTTGATACTTTGATATTCCGCTTCTCTAAGGACTGATTCTTCTGTGCTCCCTCCCACTCTAGCATATGGTCCAAAGGAAGCTGTATGGTCTTGTCTCCATGGCTTGGGAAAGCTAAACATGGGCCCACCACTCAAGCTAGGCCAGTCAGAGACATTCCCTGGGATGGTCAACACTGGAGCAGTACGTAATAAATAAACATATGAATCTAGAGCCATGCCCTCACTGCTCTACAATATGAAGAAAACACTGTCTGCAACAGTGAGAAGCAGGAAGAACAGGAAGCATGGAGGGAGAGCTGATGGCTTCCAAATCTTTAGTTCCAGTTACTGGAATTCCTGGAGCTGCACTAATCCTTGTCTTTCAGAGAGGGGGTTGCTTAAATCTTACATTGGCTCTGGGAGATTCACCGGTACCCTGTCAACAAATCCTTTATTGTTCACATTTCAGCTGCATTTCTGTGACTTGCAACCAAGAGTCCTAACTCCCTAGAAAGCAAGTAGCTTCCTCTGATTCAAACAATGTGAGAGGTTAGCGTATTCAGAGCCCCAAACCTTGAACCTTGCCAAACCTCTGTCACCATCAGTGAAATCTGGGATCACCCTCCCACATGTATCCACCTTGCACTAGGTAAATTAACATGCATCCTAAGGGCCCCTGTCTATAATCAGCTCCTTATTTCAGAAGAGGAGAATGATTTGTCTACTGAGTTCTTTTTTTCCCTCATAGGATTGAAATTATTCTTCCTTTCAGCCCTTTCGCCATTTTTTGCTTAGTGATTTAATTGTTTGGAAGAGTTCTCCTGATGGTGTGCACTCTTTCAAAAGACACTGGTCACTACAGACTGAATGTTCGTATTGCTCCAAAACTCATATGTTGAAATCCTAATGCCTGATGTGATGGTATTTGGAGGTTAGGCCTTTGGGAGGTGCTTAGGTCATAAGGGTGAAGACCTCATGAGTGGAATTAGTGCCTTTATAAAAGAAGCTCCAGAGAGCTTGCTAGCCCCTTCCTCCAATGTGAAGACAATATGAGAAGGTGCCACCTATGATCCAGGAAGCGGGCTTTCACCAGAATGTGACCATGCTAACACCTCAGTCGTGAAGTTCCCAGCTGCCAGAACTGAGAAATATAAATCTGTTGTTTATGAACTACCCAGTCTGTGGCATTTTGTTATAGCAGCCTGAATGGTCTAAGCACCAGCATATCACCAGAAACAAAACTAATGGATAAGCACTTTTCTCCTCAGAAAACTGAGCAGTCTTTTGATTTTTGTTTCTCAGAAAGGACTGCCTATGAGAAGAAAATAAGTATTTATATTCTAAACAAGATACAAACAGATCATTGGGAGTGGCCACAAAAAAATGATAGAAAACAGATGGCTCTCTTGTGGTTGTGGGGTTAATAGGAAAAGTAGAGAAACTGAGATAGCAAATGATTTCCAGGGAGGAGGTGAAAGAACAAATCTAGCACATGGGAAGATAGAGTTTAAGAGGAAGGAGAAGGACAAGGAAGGCTAGGTATGGAGGTGGAAAAGGAATTAAGAAGAACTGTGAAGCTGAGGAAGAATAAATTAAAAGTAAAATGGAAATAAGGTTAGGAAGCTGGATGGGGCTGTAATTTGGAAACCAAATCCTTGCTGAGCAAAGAGCCTGATGCGGGCCTTTAACCCAGGACCCTGGGATCATGACCTGAGCCGAAGGCAGAGGCTTCGCCCAGGTGCCCCTATTTCTTTTCTTTTATTGTATCACTAAACTATGGGACTACCATTCAAATAGCTGTGAGGTGATACCTCATCATGGTTTTGATTTTCCTGGTTGTTTTCTCCAGAAGCCCTCAACAAATAGCTTTTAGAAAGTTCTATATTTAAGGAAATAATATTTTATTAGATCAGAAGGAATCTAAGTCAAATATTGTTAAATAAAGAGGACACTAGGAGGTCCCTTTCCACCATTAACATCTAGTCCTGTCCATCTCTCACAATATCCATTATCTATCACTCTTCCTAACCTTTCTCAGGCCCTTGTTATCTAGTCTATTTTTCTGGATTATTTAATTAGTTTCTGGTGGTAGAGGCTTGTAACTACCTACACAATAACCATTTCCAGTTCTTTGTTAATAACAAAACCCCAGATTTATTTGGAGTTGCACATGTCCAGCTGAATGAATCATTTTCCAGCTTCCCCCATAGCAAGGCTTAGCCATGTGATGAAGTTCTGGCCAATGAGATGGAAACAAAAGTGTTGTCCTGGAAGTCATCTTGAAGTTGCTGAGGAGTGAACCCCTTTTTCCACCTTCCTGCAGTCTAGGCAATGAAAGTACTAGTCCCTGTTCCAGTAGCCATCTGGATAGCCTGCCCTGATATGGTGAAGGAGAAACTCTCCTATCAGCCCTGCACTGCCAACTTCCCTGACTGCTTTTACTTGAAAGACAAGTAAGCTACTGAGTTTTAAATACTATTATTGGAGTGCTTCCTATGGTACACAGTTATGATTTTAGTGTCAAATAGTTGGCAGGCTCAAATAGGGCTATGGAGGACAGTTTACTGAAGGGTATGGGCAGAATTAAGACACAATAATAACATGTTTACTAACTGCAAGGAAGCGTGTTTGGCCACTATGCCTTAAGGATCAAGGAGAGAGCCATTATTGGATCCCAGGTTGTTACAGAATTAGGCCTCCTGATAGGAGCACTGGTTTTCAAGCAGATGTGCCCATCGGGGAATGACTCAGGATAACAGTCACTCTGCCCTCACTCTCTCCCAGCTCTCTTATCTCCTGCCATGTCTTCTGTTGGCCAAATTCAATAATAAATTAGGGGATAGAGACAGTTGGTTTAAATAGTCCAGGAAAGTCAACCTCCAGGGTACCAGGGAGAGTGGAGTAAGACGACCAGTGAATTCCGAGGTGCAAAAGGAAAATGTCCAGCATCAATGCCTGCCTATTTTCCTGCTTTCAACTCCACTCCCCTCCACCAGCCAACCCACATTCCATACCTATCGTCTTAAAGTTGAGACTAAAATTATCATTCTCCCATTTGCTTAAAATTCTTCGGCATATCCTGGTTAGCCTAACAAGTCTAAACAAACTGACCATCGCCATATTGCTCCATCCCACTTTTCTAAGCCTATTTCTCTGCAATTTGCTACAGTTTCATATGTTGCAACCAAATTACAACAATCACCATTGCAAACAATAGCCAAGGCCATTCCATTTCCTTTGCCTTTGCTCTTCCAGTTTAAAGGGCAGAGCCGTCCTTTCTTTCTCATCTGTGAAAACTTCGTGCATATATTTAGGCATGGTTTAAAAATATGTACCCTATAAAACCTTCCCTGACATCTTTAGGCAAATTGTCTCTACCTCCTTCTTGTGAATATTGACACCTGGTATTTTCCCCTCACATGGACTACCAACTGCCAATTCCCTCCTCCACTGCATACAACATATTCTTTCCCAGCAAATGGTCTGCCAGTTGCCCAAGCCAATGCTTGGGAATTTTCTTTGGCTCCTTTTTACTTTCCATTTCACATATCCAATCCTCCAGCAAATCCTAGTGCTTGTATCTTCAACATATATCCCTAATTCCAACCCCACCCCATTGTTGTCTAGCTGCTATATAATTCTTTTTTTTTTTTTTTTTTGACAGAGAGAGAGAGAGAGAGAGATCACAAGTAGGCAAAGAGTCATGCAGAGAGAGAGGGTGAAGCAAGCTCCCTGCTGAGCAGAGAGCCTGATGCAGGGCTCGATCCCAGGACCCTGAGATCATGACCTGAGCAGAAGGCAGAGGCTTAACCCACGGAGCCACCCAGGCACCCCACTGCTATCCAGTTCTTGCTGTGCTACCATAATAGTCTCCTTTTCATCAGTCCTTATCGGTCACTACTCCCTTTTCAATGTGACAGCAGGAGTCATCCTTTTCTTTTTCAAAAAAATACTTTATTTATCTGAGAGACAGAGACAGAGAGTACACGAATGGGGGAGGGGTAGAGGGACAAGCAGACTCCCCACTGAGCAAGGAACCCAAAGTGGGGCTTGATTCCACAACCCTGGGATCATGACCTGAACCAAAGGCAGATGCTTAACAAACTGAGCCACCTAGATGCCCCCCATCCCTCTTTTTAGGAGTCATCCTTTTAAAACAGGAATGAGATAAGATCACTCTCCTGGTTCAGCCTTCTCCATTGGTTTTTCATCTCATCTAGAGTAATGATACAATGCCGCCCACCCACTACACACACACACACACACACACACACACACACACACACAGCCTTTCCTTACTTCCTTGGCACTTTCTTTTAACTCCTTCCCCTCACCCCCAGTATACCCTCCTCTTGTTACCACAGCACTATCCAAATCCTGCTGATTTTGTCTGTACTTGCTAGTGTATGTATTGTTTGTCTCCTGTCACAATAATGTTAGCTCCATGATGACAAGGTCTTTACTCACTGCTACCTCACCAGTACCAAGATCAATGCCTGGTACCCGAAACCACGGAGTACATGAGATAAGTAATCATGTAATTTTCTCTTCTTATTGTAAAACCATGTAATTCCCATCTCTTTCTAATAGAAATATAGTGTGAGCTACACATGTAATTTAAAATTTCTAATTGCAGGGGCACCTGAGTGGCTCAGTGGGTTAAGCCTCTGCCTTCGGCTCAGGTCCTGATCTCAGGGTCCTGGGATCGAGCCCCGCATTGGGCTCTCTGCTAGGCGGGGAGCCTGCTTCCTCCTCTCTCTCTCTCTCTGCCTGCCTCTCTGCCTACTTGTGATCTCTCTTTGTCAAATAAATAAATAAAATCTTTAAAAAAAATAAAATTTCTAATTGCCACATTTTAAATGCCAAAAAATTTTTAGTAATATAATTAATTTGACCCCCAGTTTTGGTCCCCAAATTTTCATTTCAATATGCAATCAACATAAAAATTATCAATGATATATTTTAATGCTTTTTTCACACTAGGTCCTCAAGATTTGTGGTGTTTTTTACACTTATAGTACATCTTAATTTGGATGAGCCAGGTAATAGGTGCTCAATGGCCACACGTGGCAAGTGGCCACTATACTGACAGTGTAGCAGGATAAATATAACGGTGAGAACATGCAAGGAGAGAAGAAAAATGCTCAATAATCCAGAATTTCTGAAGCATGTAGCAAGTAGGAAAATGCAGAGCTTTCAATCTGAAAAAGCTGTAAGGAAGAGGGTAGCTAGAAAAAATGAGCAGGATCAGTTAAGGCAAGCAGGTTGTTTTGTAAAACATCTGAAGTTACAGGTGGTTGTGGTTATTAAGAGACAGATGTTCCAGGGATAGGATGGGAAGAGTGGTTGGGAAAGATAGGAATGGAGACATGAACACAGGATGAAGTGCAGAAGGGGAGGCCTGCCTCCTGGGTGGAGTGTAAGGTCAGAAAAATGAGAAACCTTAGTCTCCTGGCTACCTGGTCAAAAGTTCCCATGGATCTCTAAACTCTAGTGAAGTGGCTTTTTTTTTTTTTTTTCCTTTTCTTGTATCAGTAGAGGTTAATGGATGGCCAGTGAGTAAATCACAGAACTTCATTCAAAATTACAAGTTAATTTTTGGTTTCCCAAAGCGGTTCACAGTTTGAGAGGAGTGTTGCA
Organism: Mellivora capensis; assembly: GCA_004024625.1. Lineage (NCBI taxonomy): Eukaryota > Metazoa > Chordata > Mammalia > Carnivora > Mustelidae > Mellivora > Mellivora capensis. The sequence goes on along the minus strand of PISX010019483.1, from coordinate 9,501 downwards.
CTAAGAACTACAACTCAATGAGAGAGAGAGAAGACTGGTCAAATTTATCTCTGATATTAAACTTTTAACATCCTATAAAAAGCTTCTTTACTCATTATTTAACCAAGAAGAGTGTCATGGTCTATAGCAGAAGAAATGCAGGGTTGTTTTTTGAGTGATTCAGAAGTCTTGGAAAAAAATAAAATAAAATAAAATAAAAATATATGTATTATTTGAAATAATAATCCAAATTGGAGAGAATAAGAAAATTTTATTACTTTCTCTCCTACTCACTGTGTTGCCCATGGCTTTTCCAGAGATGGTATGGTTGGAGGGAAAAGAAACAAAGGCAGAAACACTGATTTAGCTCATATAGTTTTTGTCATTTGGCCTACCAAAAAGCTAATGTTTTCTCTCATGAGGCCATTTTCTGAGTTTTTAAGAGACCTTCAATTAGAGTCAGCTCCCCTTCCTAGGAAGTTGTCTTGGGAGAGTCCCTTTCAGGACAGCCCAAGTGATCCAAAATTGGTCCATATGATTTGCATATACATCCCTGCCCTACCAAAATATCCTCCCCAGACCTTTCTTTTTTCCTCTGCTATCCCAGCTCCCTTTAGCCAACCTCCCCTTTCAACATTTGCTGGAATTTAATAAAGAGGCAGTCCCTGGGGCTTTTGGTTATAGGTAAGGACCAAGCAACCCTGTTCTGTCCCCCAGGCAGGGAGAAGGGGAAATGTCATAGCACTCTGAAAATAAACGAAGATCACCTAAGTAAGAACTAAAGTCATGTCATCAGAGCCTCTATTTGAAGGGAGTCAGGACCATCACTTGCATTTGGCAGAGATGCAAAGGCAGTCAGGGGAGTGGGAAGTCTCAAGTATTAAGAAAGGAAAGCATTCAGGTGTGCTCTGGTTGCAGGTGTTGGTGTGGGGAAGCTGGAGGAGAGTTAACTAGAGCAGAGCATCTTAGATGATAAGTTTGAGAAGCATATTTGGCTTCTTCTGTCTGGTCCTGAGTTGGGAGCTGGGACAAAAAAAAAAAAAACCAAAAAAAAAAAAAAAAAACGAAGCTGGAAGTCATTGACCAAGTCCTAACTGTTCCATCAGATTGCTACAAAGGTTGTGTTTTGGCTTCCGATTGCTGCAGAGGAAGTGCATCAGAATTCGTTTGACACACATGGACTGATCATCGCCCATTTGTATATTCGATCAGTCACATTCATCCCTCTAAAGACGTCCTACTTAGCCATGTCCCTTCACTTGCAAACATCCCTTTAAAATATCTTCAAGGTAGGATAAGGCTGAATCACCTGATTAGCTTTTAGGCTGCCTGTTTGAGTCACCCCTTGGTCTGAAGAAAGAGCCTTCTCTTATATAAAGCCTTTCTTTGTATAATTTGTGGGTAATAAAACATTTTGTTCTCAAGTTTACAGCCTCACCCCAAACCGAGAAAATATTTTAACATCCTCTTACATAGGTCTCAGGATAGAGGACTCATTCGGGAGGACTGGCAGTCAAAAGAGGAAGTGAAATAGGATAACGGTTAGAATGAACAATCAGGCAAACAAGAGTTTCTTTTCTTTCTGCTCTCTTATTTCCCTTTTCTTCTTTTTATTCTTCTCTTCCCTACCCCCCATAAATAAGACCTCACAATAAGCCCAAGCTCCTTAGTATGGCTAGATCCTTCAGTCCTCAAGACTTGGTCCAGCCTTGTCCTTTTCATCTCACTTTCTATGACTCCCAAATGCTATCTTATGTTTCCACAAGTAGCAGGTGCTGTGAAACTCAGCACGGTTTCTACATCTACAAAAAAAGTAAGAAGACAGGAAGAGAGTATGATGTATGTAGACTAGGAGAGTGTGTCAAAAATAAAAAATAGACGGTCTATTAAGAATATAAATTGGGGAGCGGCTGGGTGGCACAGTAGGTTAAGCAGTAGACTCTTAGTTTTGTGTCAAGTCGTGATCTCAGGGTTATGAGATCAAGCCCCACGAGGGGTTCTGCACTCAGTGTGGAGTCTGCTTGAGTTTCTCTCTCCCTCCCCTTCTGCCTCTACCCCCATGCTCTCTCTTTCTCTCTCTAAAATGAATAAATCTTAAAAAAAAAAATATATATATATATATATATGTATATATACAATGGCTTAATCCATTACAGCAGCAATTGCTGCAGGAACTTTCATTTCTTTTGTTTCTGAATTCAATAAAATAATAAAGTTGGTGACTCCTTGCTCAGCCTAACCTCGTATGAGAGTGAAGTGTGGAAAAAATTATGAACTTTAGTAAATTGTTACAAATATAAAGTGTGAACAGAATACTTCACCTCAAATTCTGGAGAAGTATTTCTAGAGTTCTCAGTCTTAGTGTTCTGGGGCTCTGACTTTGAAATTAAGTGAAAGATTCTGACCTTTCAATTTGTAAATGTTGCTATAAAGTTGTGATTTATTCTTGGTGCTGCAGGACTTTACCACAAGACTTAAGTATTGATATGGTTGTAATCTACGCAGTGATTTTAGTGATATAGTATTACATGTTCCCATATATGTTTTTTCCTAGTTTTGAACAATCACAGGCAAGCTAAGTGGAATACCCATAGATGTTAGTCCAACAGAGGCTTTCTCACAATTTACCATTATCTAGAAAGGAAACATTCTATTGTTTCACAAGTTTGTTTGTCACTTCTGAAAGGCTATCATAGGGTGCAAACAACGCAGTAATACAGTCACTCAACACCAAGTATACACAGTATTCTGAGTAGTGGAATATTGAAGTGTATAAAACAAGAGCTTCTAATCTCCTGTAGGGATTTCAAGAAGTGTGAAGAGCTAAGAAGATAAAATGTGGAAATGCCATTCAGAGTGAGGGGGTTCCTTTAACTAAGGCAGTCACCTCTAGGTAGTTACATTTGCATTTAGACTTGAATGAAGAGGAAGAGGCAGACACGTGGAGATCTGGGGGAAGAGCAAGACACACATAAGGGAGAGCAAAAGCCAAGGCCCTGAGATAGAAAGGATCTGGTGTATCTAAGAAGCAGAAATGCCAATGGGGATGGAGAGTAAGGAACAAAGGGGAGCACAGGGGGGCAGGAAAATAAGGAAAATAAATCAGCAATGGTCTCATCATGTTGGGGTGGGGGTCAGTAGAAGGATAGTGGATTTTTTTTGGTTGTAAAAAGAAGGCATTGGGTGATTTTAAATTGATGTGTGACGTGATCTGAATAATGCTTGAGAAAGCTCACTTTGGCTTCTGTGTGGAGGATGGACTATTAAGGAGGCAGGAGTTCTCAGAAGTACATGATGTCACTATTTGAAGATTTGTTCTGCTAGAAAACCAATTTAGAGGTTGTTGCCACAGTCTGGGCAGAGAAATTATGGCCGAACAATATTAATGTCAGGATATATTTTGGAGATAGAACTTGTAAAACCTATTGATGAATTCAATGAAGCTGTGTGGTAAGGAGAGGAATCAGGATGACTCAAGTTTAGAGACTGAGCAGCTGGATGGATATGTAGATACCATAATCAAGGCTGAGAAAGCTGTGGATAATTGAATTTGGTTGGCAGGCAGAAAGTCCAAAACTCTCTGTTGTCTAGACCAGTTTAGGATGCCTATTAAACTTCAGAGGGATACATCAAGAAGGCAGTTGGATACGGACAGTGAGAAATACCAGTTGAGTCATACAGCAATTTAGATTTCAATCCCCTTCCTGCCAGCTCAGAAGCCGGGTTTCTTTGGTTGACTTAGCTTTCTAAGCTTCTATTCCTTCATCTTTAAACTGGCGTAATGGTACTGAAAAAAGCAATATTTAATCCCAAACCTCCCAACTCTTAGTTCAAAACTCTTTCACTCCACTGTTATCCCCTTATTCTCCAGCTGCCCATTTCTGCCATTATTTGAACACTCTTCAATTGTGTAACCAGCTTGCAAATGTGGTTTTATTGTTTTGTTTTTCCAAGCAATCCCCAAGTCTCCACATGCCTATCAGCCTCCTAGTTATCCAGGAGCTCCAGAGAGGTATGTAGCCCACACTCCAAGTCCCTCATGCTCTTTCTTCTAATCAGCCCATGCTGTCAGCAGTTGAAGATTTGTTTGGTCACTTTGGGATATATCACAAGAACAACCTCCTTGGGTCAGTTTGATGGCCAGGCCCCAGGGGGTCAATGATGGGCATCAAGGTCCACTGTGCCTGGGCTCCTGCAGTCCCACCACTCATGGAGACGTCCCCTGTCACTCCTGTACTCAGTCCTCCTAACTATTACACAGTGTATAATATTTTCTTTCTGAACGCTTCACAAGAAGTTCCGAACTCCAGTTTCCTTAAGTGCATTCACTCTAACATACATAAGTAAGAGACAACCATATTAAGCATTTTGCCACAGAATAGAAGTCTGCACAAAAGTGACATGTAATCTCCACCCTTAAATACAGGGAGGCCACCTTTATCTTTAAGCACTCCCAACACACAGGGTCTTACTTATACTCTGCCATCTTTGATAGTAACTGACACCTAATTTCAAGATATTGAATGGTTTCCATTTTCTTTGTTGTTGTTGTTGTTTAATTCACTTGTTTGTCTTCTCATCTAGGGTTCAAGTTCCCAAAAAGGCATGTCCACCTGTAATTTATCTCTGGATTCCCAGCCCCAGACACTAAATCAAAGACTGATGAAAGAGGAAGAAAGGAGAAAGTTTTTTTGTTAGTTTGGTTTTTTTCAGGGGCAGGGTGGGGTGGAGTGAGGGGCAGGGAGTGGTATCCAGTTAGTTTTTATTTTCTGTGATATCTGTCATTATATAAAATGCTTTTTTCTATTTGATAGAAGAAATATAGGTCATTGGTAGAGATCAGAGAGAATCACAGAAGATGAGTTGTGCTAAATTTTTAGACATTTTGAGATTCATCAGTGAGCATTATTGCAACCACAAAGCAAAATGGGTTGTACTGAACATGGATGTTACAAGGAGACTTGAAAGTCACATTGTCTAGCAATTACCCTTTCCCAACTAATCACCATTCTTCAATATCCCACTTGTATTGCTTTATCCCTTTATTTAAAGCTTTCTACTATTCTCTACTAACACTCCACATATTGTCTACTAATATACCACCTAGCTAATAACTTGAACTTTTAAACAATTATGAGTTACTCTCTAAGGTATCAGTGAAATGTCAGGTAAATATATTATTAATAGTTATTTAACAGCATTAATTTCTGTCTTGCAAAATTATGTAGTACATTTTTTAAAAATTTTTTAAGATTTTATTTATTTATTTGACAGTGCGCAAGTAGGTAGAGAGGCAGGCAGAAAGAGAGGAGGAAGCAGGCTCCTTGCTGAGCAGAGAGCCCGATGCGGGGCTCAATCCCAGGACCCCGAGATCACGACCCCGGCCGTAGTCAGAGGCTCTAACCCACTGAGCCACCCGGGTGCCCCTGTAGTACATATTTTTAGATACATAACTTTATATGTATTTTTCTAGTAACAAGAATGTTATATGCCTACTGTAAAATACCCAAGAAATATAGAATATACAAAGTTGAAGGTCACTTTTCCAGAGTTCCACTCCCAAGAGATAATCACAGGTTTTGCTTTGATGTACACTCTTTAGGATGTTTAAAGAATATATATTCAAGATTTATATCATGTATTTCATAAAAATGTGATCAGATTATATAAATTTTGGCAATTAAGAAATCATTTTCAGTTATCTTTCCTTGTCAGTGTGTATAGATGTAACATACTATTTTAGCGATTGTGTGATATTCAAAAGATGACTGTTATATGCTTTTTAACTAGATTTCAATTGATAGACAATTAGGTGGCTTCCAATTTTTTTTTTAAGATTTTATTTATTTATTTCACAGACAGAGATCACAAGTAGGCAGAGAGAGAGAGAAGAGAAAGCAGGCTCCCTGCGGAACAGAGAGCCCGATGTGGGGCTCCATCCCAGGACCCTGGGATCATGACCTGAGCTGAAAGCAGAGGCTTTAACCCACTGAGCCACCCAGGTGCTCCTGGTTTCCAATTTTTTATATGAAAACAGAGTTGCAATGAGTACCTACATACATATATCTTTCTACAGTTGTGCAACTATTTCTTCAGGAAAAATTCTTAGAAATAGAATATCTGAATCCAAAAGTTTTCAATATTTAATTTTGAAATTGACTTTACTTTAAGTAGGTATTTTCAATCGCTTTCGGTGAAGTGTGTTAACTTATACTCCTACCTCCTAAAATGGTCTTTTTCCATCACTGGCTTCATCACTCATTTTAATCTTTTCCAAGAAAAATATCCCATTGTTTGAATTTGCATTTCTTTCTTTTGTAGTCAGATAGAACATCTTTTCTTTTCTTTTTTTTTTTTTTAAAGATCTTATTTATTTATTTGACAGACAGAGATCACAAGCAGGCAGAGAGACAGGCAGAGAGAGAGGGGGAAGCAGGCTCCCTGCTGAGCAGAGAGCCCTATGCGGGGCTCGATCCCAGGACCCTGGGATCACGACCTGAACTGAAAGCAGAGGCTTTAACCCACTGAGCCACCCAGGCGCCCCTAGAACATCTTTTCAAATGTTTTGGTTATTTATACTTTTTTTCCTGTGGATTATATTTTATGACTTTAGCTCTTTCTTATTCCATTTAGTTATTTGATATTGATTTGTAGTATTTCTTATAATTTATGGCAAATAGCTGTCAATCTCTCATATATATATAGTAAATATTAATTCCCAGTTCATTGTTTTTGTATCTACCTTATTTAGAGTATTTTTAATATACAGTTGACCATTGAGGAACATGGGTTTGAACTATGTCATTCCACTTTTATGTGGATTTTTTCAATAAATACAGTACAGTACTGTATAAGTACTTTTTCTTTCTTATGACTTTCTTAATAACATTTTCTTATCTCTAGCTTACTCTATTGTAAGAATACAGTACTTAATACATATAGCATACAAAATATGTGTTAATCAACTGTCTACATTATCAGTAAAGCTTCTGGTCAATAGTAGTCTCTTAACAGGTAAGTTTTGGGGAGTCAAAAGTTATATGCAAATTTTCAACTTGTCAGTGCCCCTAATCTTCATGTTGCTCAAGTGTCGACTGTACAGATATTTTACTTCCTATGTAGTTAAATTTGCCTTTCTTACAGTTTCTGATTTTTATGTTAGACCTAGGTACCATTTCATACCAAGTTATGAAATGACTTAAGCATATATCTCCCCCCAGTACCTTATTCTCTCATGTTTTATCTAATTGTGATTTCATATTTATGATAAAATATTCTTGCTTACATATTTGATTTCTATCAACTAATTTTCAAGTAATAAAACAATATATAATTTGTGATTATAACTTTCAAAATTAGAAATATTTAAAAGCTACATCTGAGAACTCAAGACAGTACTTCTGGGAAAAAAGGTGCAAATTTAGAAAACAAGTGACTAAACTAGCATGTATTTGCTAATATTTATAAAGAGAAGAGTACTTTGTTCCTTATAAACATTGGGCTTTTTGATATCCTGCTGAATGTTTTGTGAGTTAATTATCTGTGGAGATGCAGGTCAGTTGAACAGATCTTAATTAAACACCTCCACTTTGCCCAACAGTATAAATGCCCGCAGAAAAAGAGGTTTGCTGGAGGCTTCTAAAGAAAGAGCTTTCCAGAGTCATCGGTGTCTCCCTGCTCAGGAACACGAGAAACGTTAAACTTTGAGTATTTGGTAACCACTCAGCACCACAAGGGGGAGCCAACAAGAAACGGCTTGTCATGGGGTATGCACACTTTCAAAGGTCGTAGATATTGCCAAACTCTCTTCTACAAATTTTCAATTTTTTTTTTAAGATTTTATTTATTTATTTGTCAGAGAGAGAGCGAGCACAGGCAGACAGAATGGCAGGCACAGGCAGAGGAAGAAGCAGGCTCCCTGCTGAGCAAGGAGCCCGATGTGGGACTCGATCCCAGGACGCTGGGATCATGACCTGAGCCGAAGGCAGCTGCTTAACCAAATGAGCCACCCAGGCGTCCCAAATTTTCAAATTTTTATGTATTATAAAATTGCTTTCCAAAGTAGATGTTCCAATTTGTACCTTGCACCAATTTATACTTCCACCAACAGTCTAAAAGAGTAATCATTAGTCCATATCACTGATAACATTTGGAATTATTAGAATGTTTATACTTTTGTTGATCTGATGAATGCAAAATGTTACTTTATTATCACTGCAACATTTTTTGCAGATTACTACTGACGTGACTATCTTTTTAAATATTTAATAATGAATATGTTTTCTACTACTTCAGTGACCTACCTGATCATATCCATTACCTGTTGTCTGCTCTGGTTTGGGGGAGGGAGGATAGATTTTTCTCTAAAGAGATCTTCCATACTTTCTATTAGGTTTATTCCTACGTACATTTTTGATTGTTGCTGCTTTTGGAAACTGTATTTTTCCAAGTTACTTTTTATAACCATTATTGCTAAATATTCAGTAAGACTATTAACTTTTCTATATCAGTTTTGTATTCAGCAAATTAAAATTAATTTAATTTTTTTTGGAGAACCATAGCACATGAAAATCACAAGGTTTTTTTTCCTCTTTTGTCCTAATATTTAGACATAGTATTTATTTTCACTAGTTATTTATTTACCTCCTCTAGTATAAGATGAATAGAAGCAGTCATAATAGTCATCCTTGACTTGTTCTTATTAAAGAGTATTTGTCAAAAGGGTAAATCATGGCTCTCATACACATAGAGAACAGATACCTGCCAAGGATTTTATTCAACTGATTAGTGAATGAGGGAACTGGGATACTTTATAGTTAGAGTTATTTATAGGCAACTTAATAAAGGAAATTTAGGTTAAGATTGCTGGGTTAGATCCAAAATTAGTTAACATCCTACAGAGCATAAATTGTACTCTGGGGTTATAATTTTCACTATTACTTTCATCTGCACCAGACAAATGTCTACAAGTTAACTTGCATCTACACAAACATAAAATAGCACAGCCGACAGAAAAATCAAAGGTGCAAACCCAGTTCCTCACTGAAAGAACACCTACTATTCTCTTTTGCCTACTTCTAAATTTTGGATAATTTTTCAATCATTCTGATTTAAAAAAATGCTTGTAAAGTTTCACCATAATTACAGTGTTTACATTTCTTTGGTAGACACTTTTTTTTTTTTAAACAAAGAAGCTCTCTTCTGGTTCTGGATTAGCATAAATGATTATCCAACATAGTCCAATAAATACTCTTCTTGCTCAATTAAAGTTGTTCTTTTGTCTTTTCTCTTTTTCATGTGTTAATGAGGTGAACTCTGATGTTTAAAGGTTTCATTTATTTATTTGAGAGAGAGAGAGAAAGCATGAGTGGGGGGTGGCACAGAGGAAGAGGGACAAGCAAACTCCCCATCTGATCAGGGAGCCCAATGTGGGGCTCCATCCCAGGACCCTAGGATCATGACCTGAGCCAAAGGCAGCTGCTTAATGGACTGAGCCACCCAGGTGCTCCTAATAAACTCTGA
>PISX010019482.1:0-37994 GCA_004024625.1 Mellivora capensis | reverse complement strand
ATCTTTGGGGCACCTGGGTGGATCAGTGGGTTAAAGCCTCTGCCTTTGGCTCAGGTCGTGATTCCATGGTCCTGGGATTGAGCCCTGCATTGGGCTCTCTGCTCAGCAGGGAGCCTGCTTCCTCCACCCCCTCTGCCTGCCTCTCTGCCTACTTGTAATCTCTGTCAAATAAGTAAATAAAATCTTTTTAAAAAATACAAAAAAAAACCAGCTTGCTGAGTTTCACCTTCACAAATTGGAATGGATTTTGACTGACAGAATATAAGTGCAAACAGTAAGATAATAAACAAGGTCCACTCATCTTACACACTTGATTAGCAAAGTTTTACCCTCTAATACAGATATATTTCTTGAGTGCTTAATCCATTCATTCATTCCCAAAGTTATTCATTCAACCTACAAAATGTCTGCAATGTTCCAGGCACAGTGGTCCCAGGCTAGGACCTGAAATATTATTATGAACTACAACAGACACCTTCGTAGCCATGGGACTAAAGTAATTCACTGTTTGCTTTTTTTTTTAATGATGTGCTTTGAGCCAAAAAAGGACAGTGGTCTCACAAATACTGGCCAACTGGGCTTAAGGAGATCATTTTGCCTCTCCAATTCTATCTTCTAGTCTGTAGAATGGACATAATGATACTTTTTTTGTTTCAAATTTTTATTTACATTCTAGTTAACATATAATGTAATACTGGTTTCAGGAATAGAATTCAGTGATTCATCAACATACAACACCCAGTGCTCATCACAACCAGTGCTCATCATCACAAGTGCCCTCCTTAATCCCCATCACATTCTAGCCCATCACCCATGCTCCTCCCTCCATCAACCCTAAGTTTTTTCTCTATAAGTAAGAGTCTGTTATGGTTTGTTTCCCTTTTTTCCCCTTACCCTATATTTATCTGGTTTTTTTTTTCTTAAGTTCCACATATGAGTGAAATGATATGGTATTTGTCTTTCTCTGACTGACTTATTTCACTTAGCATAATACATTCTAGCACCATCCGTGTCTTTGCAAATGTTAAGATTTCTTTCTGATAGCTGACTAATATTCCATAAAATGTACATGGTGATACTTAATCTACTTTTCTTCCAGAAAAAACTATGTCATTTATGTGTGAGCACAGTACAAATGCTTTATGTCAGTATTATTTTGAGTTTTAAGTAACAGATTGCCTTCAGCAGATCACCTCAATGTAAGGACTGTTAAATATATCCATTACTATTCCTGTGTAACAAGAAACCACAAAATCTCAGTAGAAAAGAACACGACCATCTATCTTTATTCTCATAGGTCTACAGGTGAGCAAGAGCAGTCCTACTTCACACTGCAGATCTGTGGGTTGACCAGGATGACTCTCCATACCCCTCACTGTACACTGACCAGTGGGATCCTAGGGAGGCATGTTGTTTAAGTATAAGTATAAGCAGATAAGTATAAGATAAGTATAAGCAGAAACATGAGAGGCTTCGTAAGGCTTAGGTTCAAAACTAGTATGCTATCATTTCTCACATTCCATTGGTCAAAAACAATCATGTGGCCAAACCCAGTATCAGTGAGGCAGAGAAATTTATGCCCACAGTGGCAAAGTGAAAAGGGTAAATACTATCTGAGTGATAATCTAGATCATCCTGGCTCTCTTTTTCTCTAAGAATTTTCTGAGAAAAACCTTGGGTGGGATATTGGCTTTCAACATGCCACTTCCCTGCTCAAGAACCACAATGACTCTGTAGCACATATTTATTTACTAACCCATTGGCTATTAATAATCTCCTAGTACCCTGACATCTCCATTGTAGAGGATGAAAGCCCAATACGTCATTTCTCAGCTTCCTTTGCCTCTAGGGGTAGGCGTGTGGAACATGGCCCAGTTCTGTTTAATGAAACAAAACCACAAGCCTGACAAAGACTTTTAGAAAAAATTTTGATCCATTTAGAAAAAGATAAGTAGGAAAGGAGAGCTGGTAGGTAAACCACTTTCCCCTTTTCCCCCAGCAGGAAGGTAGAAGTGATATCTAAAGCTGTAGCAGCCATCTTAGGACTATGACATGGCAACTATTAGAACAGAAGGCCAGGATGTTCAACACTGGTTCCCTGATGGCATCATTAGGCATCATCTGTAAGTAAAGACAACTTTTTTTGTTAAGGTCACTTCTGTATCACTTGCAAATAAGTCCAACTTATACAGGTTCCCAATTATCCATTTGTAACATCTAAACTCTTCTGCCTAGTTTTCTGTATCTTTACTAACCTGGTCCCCATGAATCATTCTGTCGTTTACAAAAATGCTCCCTCAACTCATGTCAGACTGCTCTCTTCACATGTCTTTGTTCTTGAATTGCCCTCTCCCTGTTCCTTTGCCAATCCAATTACAATCTATCCTCCAAAACAGAACTCATATCCAACTTTCTCCATTAAGTTCAACCCAAAGTGAACTCTTCCCTTTTCTGAAACCCAGTTGAGAGCTGATCTTTCAAAAACCCAGCTTAGTTTTTGTGTTCTCAATTTTTCTTAGATGACTGCTTCTTAATACTTAAAGAAGAGTGACCATGCTCTCTGGGCTGCAAGGACATGGCTATGCACACCAAGAAGGTTGGAATCATCGGTAAATATAGGACCTGTTATGGTGCCTCCCTCAGGAAAAAGTGAAGAAGATTGAAATAAGCCAGCACACTAAGTGCACTTGCTCCTTCTGGACCAAAACCAAGATGAACAGTGGGGACCTGGTATTGTGGTTCCTGCCTGGATCTACAACACCATTTCTGCATCACAGTAAAGTCAGCCATCAGAAGCTGAAGGAATTCACAGACCAATAGAAGCTCCATCATTTGAAACATTGCTAGCCTATAATAAATGTGTTAATTTATGTAACAACAGTGACAACAAAGAGTGACCATTTCTTACGGATGGATCTCCATGATCCCAAACAGTACAGGTATTAGAACACAGCACAATACATGTTGATTATGATTAATAGGACATAGTCTCTCATATACCAACAGGCTGGCTGGTATGCACGTAATTTTTAGTTAATCCTCTGGAAGTTAGAATGTACTTTGCATAGAAAATCCAACCAATCTACTTATGTAAACATGCCAAGAGAAAGGCAACTCCACAGCCCAAGGCAATATTCATCCAGTTTTCCATTCATTTGTTCATCAAATAATTATCAGGTACCTTTGTCATAGAACTATTTTCATGAGATATATTAATACTTCTCCACCTCCATCTCCTTCTCTACTACTTTCTAGAACACGCATTTTTCTATGATCATAAGCTGCAACTCAGACTTCCTCTCTCCTGTGCACTCCATATTGCCTAAGTGATCTACATCCATCCCCCACAGGACCTGCTTTTTCAGACAGTGATCTCAGGTACATATTAGGAGAAAAGCAGTCTGACTGTGCTCACTCACATCAGCTGTGCATCACTGACAGCCCCTTTATGGGTCACGGGTGCTCCTGTCTCTTTTATTTATGTATTATCTTTCAATTCAGAAGAATTTCACTCTGGAAACAAGTTGAGGAAGTTCAGACTACATGTAAGGCATCATACCTCTCCTCTGAACCCAGTGGCAAGTCAAGCATGAGTTTATTTATGAACCTAAAAGATTCTTTTAGAAAACAGATTTATTTAGGTATGCTTGACACACAATAACCCACCATGTTTCAAGTATATGACTTGATAAATTCTGATGTGTGTATACTCATGAAATCATCAAGACAATCAACATTTCCAACACCTTTCAAAGTTTTCTGTCTTGGGGTGCCTGGGTGGCTCAGTCATTAAGCCTTCAGTTTGGGTCATGATCCCAGGGTCCTGGGATCGAGGCCCACATCAGGCTCCCTGCTCAGCGGGAAAACTGCTTCTCCCTCTCCCACTCCTCCTGCTTGTGTTCCCTCTCTTGCTGTGTCTCTATCAAATAAATAAAATCTTAAAAAAAATAAAAGTTTCCTGTCTTTTTGTATCCACTGACCTGCTGTCACAATATGTTAGATTGCATTTCTTATTTGACATAAAGGGAATCACATAGTATAGAGAGATAAGGATAGATTTTCTTTTGGATTCTTTCCATCAATATAATCATTTTGATATCCATTCATGTTTTTTATTTTTTTTAAAGATTTTATTTATTTATTTGACAGAGAGAGAGTGAGATCACAAGTAGGCAGAGAGGCAGGCAGAGAGAGAGGAGGAAGCAGACTCCCTGCTGAACAGAGAGCCCGATGCGGGGCTCGATCCCAGGACCCTGAGATCATGATCTGAGCTGAAGGCAGAGGCTTTAACCCACTGAGCCACCCAGGCGCCCCATTCATGCTTTTAAAAATATATCAATAGACCATTCCTTTAAATTGCTGAGCAGTATTATATGGACATACCATATTTTTCCTATCCGTTCACCTGTTGATCGATACTTGGATTTTTACTAGCATTTCCAAGGTATTAGTATCAGAGGCCCTGTTAACAGGTTGCAGAGGTGAGAGACACTTCATATCATGTATTTATAACTAGGGAATTACTTATGGCTCAGAAACAATTCTCCATGTGTCTCACATTCTGGCAGGTCTTCTGAGCAAAGGCATTGACAGCTTTTGTTCCAGAGTATCTCCCCAATGCTGTTTGTGTATCACAGAGCCAGGACTAGAAGGAGGCAAACATGGCACCTAGGGTTCCAAATTAAGAGAGATACTCACCCCAAAGTTTGTGCAAGTGTAGGATCAGCACCAGTGAAGAAGCAACTCCTTAAACTTTGTGCTTAGGCTCCTCTCTTGCCTTACTTACCCTGGCCCTGGACCTACACAGCCAACAGTCTTGGCAGATAGAGATAGTGTTTCTCTACAGAGCAGAAGGCAGGTGCATTTGCTCTCCAGGATTTTGAAGGTACTAGATCCCTCTGGGGCAAAGATAGACAGGTTTGCCAACAGTCCCCTTTAAAAGACTGGATTTCCTGTGTTCAGAGCTCCTACCCTGGGCTATAAATGCACCATGTATGCAACATTCAGCCAGGCCCACCTCTGTGTCACCCCCACAGGACTTTAAGGAACTGGTACAAATATGAAGCTGATCCTGACAATTGTATCATGAGTAATGAAGTCCCTATTCTCTGGCTGAGGAACTGGCTATTTCTTTCAGCACCTATGAAACTGTGGCTGGCTCAGTTGTTACTTGCAAGTAGGGAGAAATCTCAGGCCCTTCAGTTTTGACAACTATTAGCACAGAGTGATGCCAAATCCATTATCTTGAAAACCAGCTGAGAGCAAACTTTTAGGTAGTGCAGGCACCTGCTGCATGCTCTTGGGTAGAAGGCTTGACAGATTTCATTCTAACCCTTCTGTATACTCCATTATTGCACGCATTTATTCACTTGGCAAGCATTTATTAAACTCTTACTACATGCCAAACACTGTGTTATAGAAAATGGGATTTTTGCCTTCCTGGATTCACTACTTGGTGGAGACAGCAGACAAACAAAAATGGTAATTCATGGAATAACTGCTGTAACCAAAATGAGCTGTCAGGGAAGACTTCAGAGGAGGTGGTGTTTGACTTGAGTCTTAAGAGAACTGCAGGCATTTGTTGAGATTGAAGATGAGAGTTGGGTGGAGGGAAGAGGCATGTGCAAAGTCATATATATATATATATATATATATATATATATATATATATATATGAGAGAGAAACTTCAGAGAATGATGAGGGAATTACTGTGGCTAAAGAAAAGTTTGTGTGTTGAGGGGGAATCAAAAGAGAGGGAGAGACTCCGGGAGGAAGGGTGTGGTATTGGGAGACAAACTCTCAAGACTTAAATATAAAAGAGGAGGATCTGGAATGCAAATCTAAGGAACTGGGGCTTTAAGTAAAATGGATTTATTTTTTAAGTAGGCGAGTCTTTATTTTTTAAGTGGGGAAGCCATGCTATTTATGTTTATCACATTGAATTATAACCATTTGTACCGATAGAAATTCCCCCCACTAGAGCTGAGCTCCTGTGGGACTTAAGGGCTCCATCTTGTTCACTCTTGCCCTCCAATTCCATCCTAGTTGCTACTCAACAAGAAAAAAAAAATGATACTAACAAATGAGTTACTCAGGAAAAATTAACTTCTCCTCTCAGGTAATCTCTACATCTAATGTGCCTCAAAATATCTCATTTGTGAATAATTAAAACAAATAATGAGAAACTGGAATGTTTCTGGTATTTGGGGGGAAAAATTACCATTCCAGGTTATAGCTTACAATTTTTCTTTCACTTTTCATTACTTTATTCATGAGATGGCTTTTTAAAATCACTTTGTGTAGGATACTAATACAGTACTTATCTCTACTCTAAAACTTTATATTCTTTTTAAATATACTTCTTTTAAATTTATAAGGTACCATGTATTTATTCATTGACAAGTCTTGGCTCATACCACAGATTATATATCACTTTTTCTCTGTATCATAAGTGGTCATTTAGACTGAAATCAAAATTATATTTAACTGAACTCATAGCTGGTGAGTTATTCTCTCATTTCAAACTTATTTTCTGGCCACTTGTCTCTACCAAATGTTATAGATGAAACATCTTTCATTAAAACACTTGTACTAAGAAGCTAATATACCAATATTTGTTTTATCCTAAAATATTCTTAGTTCTAAAAGTTTTGATATGCTCATACTGTGGAAACCCCAGGTTGAAAACATATTCCTTATTCACAAAGAAGTGAGATTATATGTAGATATATTCCACTGAAATATTAGAAACCCAAAATTCACTTAATTCCGTCCTTTTTCTTTCAGTTCAAATATCTTTGTTCAAATAAAATACTATTATAGAAAACTTCCTACTGATCAAAATTATTCTTGTTTTAAATGAATTGTAACACTTTAAAAAGTTCTTTTGCATATGCATTTGCCTGCATTGACAAGGACTTAAATAAGCACAGAGTCTCTCTAGATGTCTTTCCCTTTGAGAAAAACTTGCATTTTCTACTGAGAGTGATCGAACTCAAATGTAAGAAATACCTAAGACAAGAGTTGATCATCGTGACCAACCAGCCACCTTCTTTTTTCCTAAGGTGATTTTGCCCTCTAGAAATAGAAGCCCCAGCTTTGCTTCTCTTTCCCTGCTTCCTTCTTGAAGCAACTGTAATTGCTTCTTAAAAATAGCACTGTTATGTTGTGCCAGCTCTCACCAGTGTTAGTTATTACCACATTTCTCAGGACATTTTGAAGTCTGGCAAAATGAGGGGTAAAGAGTAACCAAGCATGTTTTGTTATGTTTTAATCAACCAACCGTTTTGTTTGGAGAAACTTGTTGGAGGATAAAAACAGTACTGGACGTTTCATCTATTGGGAACTCAACTTGGTTCCATTCTATAAGCACAGGCCTACCCAGGTACCCCACTGTGATGGAAGCTGCTTGAAAGTGGACGTGAAACCCAAGTCCACAGCTAGCCCAAATGAATGACCCAGCCTCAGGGGACAGTGTCCTATGATGGAAGGGAAAAAGCCTGGAGTCTTCTCGGAACCACAATGCTTCCTACACATGTCATAAAGCACCCTGAACTGCCCTCTCATGTGGAACATAGAAATAATTAGTGCCTATCTCAGAAGACAGTGTGGAGTTCAAAAGGCACAATTCAAGGAAAAGCAATTCCTAAGTTCAATCTAGTTTGGGTTCTGTATTTTTCCCTATACGTGTGTACTTTCAATATGTCTAACTTCTATACATACATACCTTTTAAAACACCAGACACACTCATATAAATAAAACCCAAATCCCCTTGGACTTCCGGCCTTAATCACAGTATTCATCTCCCCTTTCACGAGCAACCATTACCAGTGATTCATTAGCTGGCACGTATTTCGTGCACCTAACCACACGGGTTGCCTGGAGAGCTCCACTTCTGTACTCTATAACCACAGTGTGTTATTCCATTTTGTGAAGAGACCGCATCTTATGATTTAGTCTGGACAGATATTTACAGAGTTTCTTACACTTTACCCACACAAATAAGACTGAGATGAACATCCTAGTACTCTCCCTGGACACCAGATGGAGCGTGCAGGACAAGCCCCTCAAGGGAGAACGCTCAAGTGGGTATTTTATACTTGCAATTCATGGTGAAAGCCTTTTCAAAGGGACTCTACCAGTTGGCATTCACCAGCAGACATATTCTCATATTCTCAGCCTTTTCTGACTGAAGTTTGGTCATCCTGATGCAGAAATGACAGCTTGTTGGTTGAAAGTGAAAATGAACTTTTCACAGGTTGTATTAAATATTTCAATTTCTACTCTGAATTCAAGGTGTACACTCTTGCCTGTGTTTCTTCTATAAGTTTCTTCTTTTATTGAGGTACAGGGGTTTTTTCTGCGTTTTGGATACTAATCCTTTATTATATATGCTAAAAATACCCTCCCTACATGTTGCCTTTCTCTCAATTGTGTGTTTTTTAAGTGTCCTTTGACTTAGAAAAGTCTCCATCCGGACCTACTCAAATGTAGTCTTTTCCTTCTATGCTTAGACATTTGTATTTTAAAATGTTTTCTACTCTCCGTGGTCATAAAGATGTTACTCCACAATTCCTTGTGAATATTTTAGAGTTATCTCTTTAAACTTAAACATCCAGCTTCTCTGGAATTATTTTTTATGTATGGTCTATTGGGAAACCGGATCAAAAAAGTCCATAACCATCTTTTGACCCAAGCACTGGACCCAGGAACTCAGACTCCTCACCCCTCCCCTGTCCTTGGAATGTGGCTTCTGCTTGCCTTTCCCACTCCCAGAGACTGCTCCAAGAACAGAGACTTGAGACAGTGAGGTTACGTTGAAAACACCGACATGGTATCTGTGACTGAGTTCAGTTAAGGGAATCTGTCTGAACTTTAAGATTTTAAATAACTTTAAGATTTGGAAGATCCCCACGTGTGGGGATCCATGCATATTGCTAGTGCCCCAAGACAAGCCTCATATGAGCCTTCCTCTTGCTAGGATTAAAACTGCCACCTACCACCATGGTTGTGGTGTGTTGTTGGTCTCTCTCTGCCTCTAACAGGGCTGGTTTCAGATTACACCAAGCTCCCAGGAAGGTCATGAACTCACACAGTCTTAGAAAGCAATCTACTTTTTCAATATAAAAGTCCTTTCCCAACAGCATTTATTGAACAATCCATCAATTCCTCTCTAAATTTTAGTGCCACCTCCTTCACAGAGCTATCTTCTGTTTCTTCCTACGCTGTCTGCTTGGATCCCGAACTATTGGTCTCCTCCTGCTCCAACAGCACGCTATGCTAAGTACTGAAGTTGCACAATGTGTCCTAAGCTTTGCTAAGCTCCTTTTACACACTTTTTCTGTCCGTTTACTATTCTGGAAGTATTTCAAAATGTTTGGTGAGTTCCATTAAAAATATGAAGGATTTCTGGTATTATAATACATTCCTAAATTAATTTGAGGATAATCAACATCTGAGTGCTCCATAATCAATACTGAGTGCTCCAAGTTAGTGTAGCTTGTATAGACATTTTATTTTTGTATCATAAGGTTTAATTCTTTTTTAGAAATCTTTCATGTGTATCTTAGTAGGTTTGTAGTTTTACCAGGTTTCTATTTTTTTTTTTTAGATTTTATTTATTTGACAGACAGAGATCACAAGTAGACAGAGAGGAAGGCAGAGGGGTGGGGGAAACAGGCTCCCTGCTGAGCAGAGAGCCCAATGTGGGGCTCGATCCCAGGACCCTGGGATCATGACCTGAGCTGAAGGCAGAGGCTCCAGGTTTCTATTTTTATTCCTATACTGAAAAGGATATTTTTTCTTATCTCCTTCATTGTTGTTGGTATAGAATCATTTTTTAAATACTGATCTTATCTCAAAAATCCTGGCTGAACTCATAATATATGTTTATCTTCTTGGATTTTTCTATCAACAGTCCACAAATAATCAGACTTTAAACACTTAGGAGTTTTCGCTATTCAATTTTGAAGACCTCCACTGAAATATTAGGTAAGAGAAACCGATGTCCTCCTCATGTCCCAGACCTAAGCTGAATGGGCATACTTAATTATCAACATGAAGTAGGATGTTCGGGCATTCCTAGTTCCTATTTCCCATGAGATTTTATTGCTAATGGGCTTTTAAATCTTTCCTCCTTTCTCAGCCATTGATTGGGGGTAGATGTGTATATATCGGTATTATTTTACTTTGCTAAGGTAGCAAATTCCACTGATAGCTTTTCTCATTTCTAAATATTCTTTAATTCCTGGTATAAATTCCCACTTGATTTTACAGCTTTGCTGTTTATCCGATTTTTATTTGGATTTTCCTGTCAATGTTCATAAGGTAAGACTGGCCCACAATTTTTATTTGACTTTCTTTGGTTGTAGTTCTAGCCATTGAAAATGTTTTATGCATTTTCCTTTAAATATGCTCAATGGCAAGTCTTAAAGAAAAAAAAGGGGGGGATTGCTCAGTCCTTTAAATTTCCATTCAAGTTTACTCCTAAAACTGGAGAATCTTCAAGTTATTTTGAGGGAGAGGTGTATTTTAAACAACAGCTTTTATGTATTATTGAACTTTTTATTCATATTTGCTACTTCTTGGGTCAAGATTGTTATGCATGTGCACATCTACGTGTGTATATATATATTTACACATTAGGACCTCTCTATGCATACTTCTAGGAAATCTCTATTACCTAAGTTTAAATTCAATGACCCCTTTACCTATGTGTTCATGTGCATATGATACCTTTTCTCATTCCAAATACTGGTTTTCCCCCAAAGATTTGCCTCTATCACTTTTTTTAAAAAGATGTAGCTATTGGTTGTACAGATCCTAAACCGATTTTTCTTTTATTAAATTTTCTCTTTACTTCCTCTTTGGCTTTACTCTACTGTTTTTCTTTTACCAGTTTCTATAGAGTTCTATCTTAAACATGTTTCATTTTATTTTTAAGGCAGGCAAGGAACTTCCCTCTTAGACCTTCTGTGGTTGTCCACAAGTTATGCAATATAGAACTTTTTAACCATTTAATTTGAAATAGCATTTTACTTTAGAGAACATTTGAGTTTTTAGAAATGAGAACAGTGTTCACACAAGGACAAGGTATTTCTTCACTGTTTTTAATTTTGACCTGAAAATGGCCTGTGACTGGTTTTCAGAATTTAAGGCTAACATTTTGACCTCGTGCAAACCTCTTGTTTTCGAGAGTATCCTATGTACACTTTGAAGAACCTATGTTCTTTATTATGTTTACGATTCTGTTATTGAGAATTTTGGGGTTTTTTTATTTTTTAAAAATTTTATTTATTTGTCAGAGAGAGAGTGCGCACACAAGCAGGGGGAGAGGCAGAGACAGAGGGAGAAGCAGGCTCCCTGCTGAGCAGGGAGCCCGATGCAGGACTCGATCCCATGACCCTGGGACCTTGACCTGAACTGAAGGCAGACATTTAGCTGACTGAGCCACCCAGGCGGCCCAAGATTTTTTTTTTTTTTTTTAAACACACCTCTCGAGGCACCTGGGTGGCTCAGTCGTTAAGTATCTGCCTTTGGCTCAGGTCATGATCCCGGGGTCCTGGGACAGAACCCCGCATCGGGCTCCCCGCTCAGCAGGAGGCCTGCTTCTCCCTCTCCCACTCCCCCTACTTATGTTCCCCCTCTTGTTGTATCTCTGTCAAATAAATAAAATCTTTTAAAAAAAATAAAACACACCTCTCCATCAGATTCATTTTCATAGATAGCTACACTGTGCTCAACTCTCCCACCAGAATTATACTTTTGCTTATTTCTTGTAATTTGTCAGTTTTCGTGTTGTCTTTAGGCTATGTTTTAAAGTTTACTTAAGTTTATCATTGCTGCATGTCATCAATAGTCCTATCTTTTTCAGATGGCCCTCCCTTTTGTGTCTTTCATGTTCGTGTTCCTTAAATTCTACTTTGTCTGATACGCCATTCAGGCAGCATTTTTTTTAAGATTTTTTTTATTTGAGAGAGAGAGAGAGCACAAGCAAGTTGAAGGGTAGAGGGAGAAGCAGACTCCTCACTGAGCAGGGAGCCTAACGTGAGACTCAATCCCAAGATGCCGGGATCATGACCTGAGCTGAAGGTAGACGCTTAACTGTCTGAGCCACCCAGGTGACAAAGGCAGCTTTCTTTGCCTTCTTCTCCTGGCATATCTTAACCCCTTTATTTTTCAAGCTTACCGGTTTTTACATCTTCTCTCACAAGCTGCGTATAATTAGATTGTATATTCCAGGCAAACTCTTAACTGAGAATCTTAGTCCACTTGTGTTTTTATGACGACTGAATTTCAACTTCATTCTGCCACTCCCTTATTTTCTATTTACCATACTTCTCCTTTCATCTCTAGTTTCCTGACTTCAGTCCAAGTGATCTTTTTCCTTCATGTTTTGCTCCCCCTTACTGATTAAGAGCTATAGTCCATTTCTTTACTTCTAGGGATTACCCTTAAAGTTTCAGCATATTTGAGTCTTTCTTTTAAATACTGGGTTAAGCATGTACCTATTTCTTCCTCGAACACAAGACAAAAAACTTAAGCGTACTTTCTCTAAATGTCACTGGAATTCTAACACTTACTGGGTTATCATTTCTTTGTAGATTATTTCTTTTTACCCACCTCTGGTAGCTTCTGTTCTTTTTTCAACTGGAGATGGTCTTAAGTTTTATACCAATGGGGTCTAGATGTTCGTGTTTTGTTTTTTTTTTTTAAGTCCTGCTTCAAACCTGCAATGTTTGAGAATCATACCCGTCCTTCAGTTTGCTACACTAATGCTCTGCATACCACTTTCTGCTTCTGGAAAAAAAAAACTTGTGAGATAGACATTAGATTTTTTCTTCCACCTCCTTAGCTACCCTGTGTTTCCTCCATTACTATGTCCATACCAGTTATGGATGTCCTACAAGATGCAGCTCCCACAACAGCATCTTCTGGGAGACGCCATTTCAGGCTTAGATTTGGCTCAATTCCAGGCTATGGCCCATATAGGAAGTCAGTTTTAGAATTGAAAAAAGTTATGTTTAAAAATCACCGTGTGCATTTTCTGGTGAGAATGCATCATTTTATCAGCTAGCACAGACGGAAAAACTGTCTTTGGTGTGGGCCGTGAACACTAGGTTATAACTAATATCTTTATCAAAAATTTAAGATCTACCTCTATGAATTATACACAATTATCTAAGAACACCTCTATGTAAAACTCACTCATTATATGAAACTTAAGTTATGTCTAGGAAATCTTCATTTTCTCAATCTTCATCCCTTGCTTTGAGGCCACTATCCCTCCAAACTGCCACATATATCCTCATCTTTAAGTAATCCTCATCTTAAGAAATCCTTCAACGTGAGGATTAAGACTTTGCAAAGTCAATGAAATCATGTCCTGTGAACACTCACCTCCAAAACCCAATCGTTTGAAGTACTTTACTGCATGCATGTTTGCGGGTCTCCTACTTCCTTTGAGAACAATATTCAACACAATCACAATCACGTGAATGCAGCCAAAGCCTTTAAACCAAATTGTCCTGAGCAGGACAAAAGGGTTTTAAGGGGATTAGCTTTCTTTAAAACATTAGAGTTCTAGTCCTTAAAACAGTCCCTATTTTTATTCAAATTTACTTTAATAAGTCAGAAGGTTCTAACTGCAGTAGGATTAAGATAATGCTCTTGAATAAGTTTTAGAGTGTGCTTTTACATACATGAAACTTACTCTTCACAAGAAGCGTTTATTGTTCTACTGGACTAAGCAAGGTAAAGAGACCCTGTGCAGCCCCATCAACAGCCCACACTGAACCAAGACTCCCATCTATGACACTCCGTCCTGGGAGTTTATCGCTTCTCCCAGTCCAGCTTTTCAAATTACTTTGATGGGATGTGGGTGGGGGAATCACAAGAGCCAACAAGACTTGAAAGATTCACTTAATGACCCCTTAAAGTTTGCCCCAAGAGTTCAGTGCCACTAAACTGTGAGAAGCAGGTTATTGTGATCACATCCTATTTGCATTTAAACAGCCAACTTTGTGGTCCATGATTTAAGAGAGATTCCACCCTAATGGGAAAATTTCCTTGGGATTTCAGCAACAATCATCACCATCCAATTTTAGAACATCTTCATCCCCTCAATAAAATCCCTCTTGCTGTTTACATATCTGCCCTTCACTTTCCTGTGCCCCAACCCTAGGCAGCCACTCATCTCTTTTCTGCCCCTTTGGTTTAGAATCCAATGTGGCCTCTTGTGTCTGGCTTCATTCACTTAGGATGTTCCTGAGGCTCATCCATGTATCAGTAATTTGTTCCTTTTTATTGCTGAATATATCACATTTATCCATTCATCAGTTGGCAGAATTCCCAGCTGCTTCCTCTGTTTCCCCAACACATTTTTGCAACAGTGTGGTAGCTTATGGCCCATGCTTTGAATGTTCCTTTCTAGAACTCCAAGTAGCTAAATGCTGTGTATAGCTACAGAACACCATATCTGATGCCTCAGCTCCCTCTGCCAACTCTGACTCCCCTCAGCCACCAATCCAATGCGTTTTGACAAAATTGGCTTTTAAAGGACCATAAGACCATTCTAGAACTTCATTCACCTCCGTTTTTAATAATGAACTATGAATGGGGTCGTTTATTTAAGGCATTTTTCCAGCATCTGAAGATATGGCTATCATCGTACAACTCAGTGATTCTCCTGAAAGTCATGGAATGACGTACATAAAATGGGTGCGCTTTATGGTATATAAATCATTTCTCAGTAGTTTAAAAAAAAGTTAAGAAAGATAGATGATAGAACCCACAGAATGAGTCAGTTAGGTATTTATGAGATGCAGGGGAATCTTGCCAGTAGAAGCCCACTATCTGCTCTGAGCTCTGTACTGTCACTCACATGCCAAGCCTTCGCCTCTCCCAGCGGCCAAATCCATGCCAGTGGCATAAAAAGGGAACAGCATACTAGGTTATCAGAACAAGTTTTGAACTATCAGAACTACCTTGGACTTGTACATTTGCCACTTTTAAAGCAAATGAGATTACCCAAGATTTAGGATAGATTTAACAAATGAAAACCTAGGATACCATGTTAAATTTCAATTTCTGATGGGCAATGAACAATCGGCCAGGATATACATATCCCATG
Organism: Mellivora capensis; assembly: GCA_004024625.1. Lineage (NCBI taxonomy): Eukaryota > Metazoa > Chordata > Mammalia > Carnivora > Mustelidae > Mellivora > Mellivora capensis. The sequence goes on along the minus strand of PISX010019482.1, from coordinate 22,862 downwards.
CAACACCCAAGGCATATGAAAACTAAAGTGTACTTGGTACATTCTCAGCGACAAGCTATTTATTAGTCTCTCTGAAATGTCAGTATAACGTGTATTTTATCTAGCAACCCTACAAAATCTAGTACCCCCTTGTTAATAGGGGAATATTAAAACCACATTATAAGACAGTGAGATTACACAGGCTATTTAGATACATGAGCATCTCCAAGAATTAACTTGTCATTTAATGGTGCTTCTGCCTTAACTGCCTGTTTAGATATTCCATCATCCTCTAAGCGTGGAGCCCCATCCTGAATCACAGCTGGCCATGGTGGAATGTTAAATCACTCAGGTGTTGCTCACTTCATCTCCTAATGGATGAAGTCTTGGCACCAGACAGCAAACCTGGCAGGGACCAGCCACTTACAATGGTGTCAGTCCTGGCTGTGGCACACAAGATTTAATTCCTGTCAAGACAGAATCCAGTCTGGTACAGGAAAAAAGTGCTTAGAACAGAGAGGAAATGAAGAACACAGGAGAGCCAAGAGAAAGGAGGGAAGCCGTCATCAGATACTGAGTACAGTTCTGGGACTAGCCATCCCACCCTGGACTCTTAGATGCCACCACCTATTTGTACCTACACTATTTTATGAGAACTTCCTTTTATGGGGACACCAGTTTAAGTCAAGTCCATGTATGCTAGATTTTTTTTCAGATTATATATGTATTTTTATTTTTTATGTAAATTCAATTGATTAACAGAGTGTATTATTAGTTTCAGTGGTAGAGTTCAGTGACTCATCAGCCTTATATATAATACCCAGTGCTCATGAAACCACGTGCCCTCAATGTCCATCCCCCAGTTACCCCACCCCCCACCCATCTCCCCTCCAGCAGCCCTCAGTTTGTTTCATATAATTCAGAATCTCTTATGGTTTGTCTCCCTCTATGATTTTGTCTGATTTTACTTGTCCCTCCCTTCCCCTATGATCTGTTTTGTTTCTTAAATTCCACATATGAATGAGATCATATGATAATTGTCTTTCTCTGATTGACTTATCTCACTTAGCATAATACCCTCTAGTTCCATCCATGTCATTGCAAATGCCAAGATTTCATTTTTTGATGGCTGAGTAATATTCCATTGTGTATGTGTATGTATGTGTGTGTGTATGTGTATCACATCTTCTTTATCCATTCATCTGTTGATGGACATCTGGGCTCCTTCCGTAGTTTGGCTACTATGGACATTGCTACTATAAACATTTGGGTACACATGCCCCTTCAGATCCCTACATTTGTATCTTTGGGGTAAATACCCAGTAGTGTAATTGCTGGGTCATAGGATAGCTCTATTTTCAGGTTTTTGAGGAACCTCTATACAGTTTTCCAAAGTGGCTGCCCAGCTTTCATTTCTACCAACAGCATAAGAGGGCTCCCCTTTCTCTAATGCTAGATTTTAGACACAGTTACTGAACTGACTCTCTCAGGACCTGGAATAGCAACAATGCAAAGCTAGACTCATTCATCTGCCCTGACAGCAACAGAATCAGTAAGAAATCAGATCATTCAAGTAACTCATTTACCACTTTGATTCTAAAGGCAATAGTAAGAAGTATAGAAAAATTTTAAAAAGAATCCACAGGGAACATGCAATTCTATTACCTAATGACAAACTGTGAGAAGAAAAAGGAATGCTACATGCAGTTTTATACATCTTGGTTGATATTTTATTTCCCCCCAAATAGTTTCAAAATATTTGAATCTTAATGAGTATGTAATACTCCAGAAGGTAACATTATACAGCAATCATTTTATTTGTGGCCCATTTCCTACTTGTCACTGTACTAATAAAATCTAGTCTTGTACATATACCTTTATTCACCTTAACCTCATTTCCCTTATGACAAATTCCTAGAAAGACAATTAGTAGATAAGACAATTGCCAGCTTTCTTTCGAGATAGGTTACAATAATTTATACTCCCTTTTGTACTGAGGATATTTAAGAGGCCTGCTTTTATAATCTCCACATCTCCCTGCCAAAGCCATCTTGCAATTTTAAGGCAAAAAAATTTGCTATTCTTTTAGGAGCACTAGAGAATTCTGACTTAACCTTTACCCCTGTCCCCCGAATGGTCTTGGCCTTCACCGAATAGCTAAGAGGAAGGACCATGGAGTTCACAAATATGAAACCAATGTCTGCACTCCATCTTCTAGCAGCCTAAAGACTTCTATGGAAGTCAAATATAACTTTTATGTAACACTTAGTTGGCTCACTCTTTGTGGTTCCAAGTAGACATCTGATCAAGAGTGTGAAAGTATATTGGGGCACCTGGGTGGCTCAGTGGGTTGAGCCTCTGCCTTCAGATCAGGTCATGATCTCAGGGTCCTGGGGTCGAGCCCTGCATCGGGCTCCCTGCTCGACGGGGAGGCTGCTCCCCACCCCACCCCCCGTCTGCCTCTCTGCCTACTTGTGATCTCTGTCAAATAAAAAAAAAGAGTATGAGAGTATAGCCAGCAAGACAGTCAGAGATCGAATCAAGAGCAGTGCTAAGCAGTCATGCTATATGCTTAGGTATCGGGGTTCCAAGCATGTGTCACTGAATGGCCCACACATACTGGCATCTGTCCATTGGAGGATGTGCTATCAGTGAACACGAGCAACATGTAGTTCAGAGAAGTAAAAGTCTAAGAGCACTGACAGAGACAGGCATTCATGAATCCCAGTACTCAAAATCCATAACGTGGTCATAAAAAAAAAAGAAAAAACAAGGATTTTTATTTTGAGCAGCCAAGCAGCAGGCCTATTTAAGTCTCCAACTAGTTCACTCTGACTAGCCAACTATAAGGAGAGAGCTGTAGATCTGTTTGAATGACAGGATATACAACCTTCTTTAATAAGAAAAAAACAAAAATGTGATTTTAGTTAGGAAAGACTTAAGGAGTCTATAGAACCAAAAGGATTTTAAGAAAAGAATCATGGGACCTGACAATTCTAGGAGGCCCCGGCACAAGCAAAAGCAAACCTTCTTAGAGAAAAAAGAATAAGCTACTTCGAGGCTATCTGTGCTTTGGGAATAAGGGGAACCCCAATACAAAAAGGCAGGGATGCCATAGCCCAGAAGTCTAAGGATGATGGTAAATGCTGAGAAAGGCCTTCTGGTTGATTCAGGATGCCTTTGGGAGGGGAATAGCTATTGCGTGTAGTTACATAGCTTTCTGTAACAGAGCAGGCCACCCGAAGTCTCCCAAGATCAGGGGATCTACAGGATTGCTGAACACCAAGGTTACATGGCATCAAGACTGTCAAATCCCTCAGACCCAGGGAACCCCAGCCAGGTGGTGGGTTCTGCCTGGCTGAGATAAGCTTGAAGTGCTTTGTAACCCTAGACTGCCTGGCATCTCAATAGTCTGGACTATTTCATGTGTTGTTGTTGTTGTTGTTGTTTTAATGGGGATTTTACGTCTTAGAAAATTCTCTCAACATTTTTAGGTTGGATGTATCACACCCACACAAAAAAATACAGTCCAGACATTAAGAATGGATTCTGATAGTTTAAAAACTCCAGACATTAGAGTTGTTGAAACATTAGCTGGTCCTTGATCTTAAAAAGAGAAATTATACTAGCAGCCATTAATGCTGACATTTGTAGTTTTGTGTTAAGACTCCTTATGGATAAGTAAGCCTTAAAATCTTGAGCTATTTATGAGGAGTTATTTGGCTCTAACAGGACTCTGCTACATGCTGGACAATTCTGTATTAAGTATTTTCATTTGTGTGTACCCGTTTATCCCCATCTTCCCTCTTCAGGCTACAGAGACCCAGAGAAGCCCAGGCAATGGAACAGGAATAGGCCGGGCAACATTTGCTCTTTGGTAGGTCTTTCATCAAGTTCAAGTTGGTCTTTTGCCTCGTCCTTACTTTTTTCTTTTGCTGTTAAGTGTTCTTCAAGAATGATTCAACATTATCTCTGGACAAAAATAGCACTGAAAATTTAGAATCACAGCAGTTCCCTAGATATACTCACTGTCGCTCAACCAGTGGTGCTCATTCTTCATTTTCCTATGCTCAAATTAGAAGTGTTGTAGTTTTGTATTAATACCATATGCCATTAGTATCCTTGAGCTGAATTCTTTCATTTTAATCTAATTGTCAGAGGAAGCCAAGAGAAAGACAAATTCCAATATAGAATATACTTCTCTAGATCCATTTCTGTACAAGCTTGGAACAGAATCCTGAGTTCTATTTTAATGAGTATTAAAATATGTTGTTAAATCCTTGTCTGTTGCTTAAGACCTAAGTAAACCCAAGCTGGGGAATCAGATCAAAAACCTCTGATGTAAGACAGATGTACATTCATACATGATTATCAATAGCTGGTCAACACAATTTTTACTTCCCTGCTCGGTATTCCATAGTTGAAGTCAAAATAGGGTCTTTGCAGATCAAGTTCAACCTTAAGAGCTATTTAAGACCTTTGACAATTTTCTGAAGTACTTTTTATCTCACACTGGGAGGTGGGAGGAATCCCCTACAGCTCCAGCTTTTCCTGCCAAGTTGGGAGGATCTGGCAACTTTAGGCAACATTCCTTCATGGCAACAGTCAGCTGGGTCTCCTTAGCTGCTGTCCTCTTAAGACACAGCACATGTCTCCATTCACTATAATCCTCTTTTCCCTACCACTACTCAGAGCTCACTTCCCCCATTTATGTAACTTGTTTGCCACTGTAGATCTTTGAACTAGCCACTCACTAACCTAGGCAGAGAGGGCCTCAGGCTTTCTGACTTAGCCCTCAACAGCCACCCTCCCCACACCAGGACAATGATAATGAGGCTAAACAAGACTTACAATATAGCCAGTAAGTGCATCACCATGTAACCCATCTCCCATCTGTCTGGTTAGTCCAAGTTTAACTTCCAGGCTCAGGACTAGACCCAGAAGGTGTCCAGGTAAAATAAGAGACTAGATGGTGAAGAAACCAGTCCAAGGTCACATAGCCCCTCAAAGCTGTGCAAGGCATAGGACTCAAGGGCACTTTTTTCAGGTTTTTTGTTTTCTTTTTGTTGTTGTTTTAACTCTTTGGGAATCTACTCACCAGAGGACCAAGAGACAATGAGGAATCTTCCCCAACTCAAGTATGAGGCCTCTCTAGGGTGGCTGACCTGAGGATTCCTAGGTTAGACACAGGGAGGGCATTTGCCTCCACCCCACCAGTGAATTGTCATTGGGGTCAAACAGGCTATAGAGCAAGAGGAAGAAGATTCCTGGAAGAGTCTGTAAGACTCAGATTTTGACATCTGTCACTTCTGTTTTTATTTTAAATTTGGGTTCCAACAAAGGGTTTAAAGAGCAACAAATCCAGCAAACCTCTGGTTATTGAGCCTTCCACTGATGCTTTTGCCCAGCCTCCAGGAGGTTCAAAGGAGAAGCTCTGAAGTATTGCCATGAAATAAACCTTTTTTTTTTTAATTTTCCATGCTCACAATTGCCCATCCACAATGGCATCTGACTCATGGGGTCTTCAGAGTAAGGGTAAATCCTCTGCCAGGCTGACATGAGGGTCACCTTGGTCACTTCTTCCCTTATCCTAGGAGGAGAGCAAGTGAGGAAAAAAGGAAGATGCCCAATTTTGACTGGCAAACAGAAGATGCCACTAGAAGCTGGAGGATAATCAGACTATAGAAAATGATAATGAAAACAGCATACTGCTCTGCTACTCAACCTGGGGCCAGGTCACCCTCAGTATCACCTGGGATCTTGCTGGAAATATAAGTTCTCTGGCTCTACCCCAGGTCCATGCAATCTGAGGATGCAACCCAGGAGTTGAGCTGAGCAAGCCCTCCAGGTGATACGTTTGTGCAACCTCCGGAATAAGAAGCACGAAGCAAACATGTCTCTACAGCATCCACACAGTGAAACACATAGGACTCCAGGAGACTACAAAGGCCCTCACTTAGTCCTTAGGTGACCTTCAGTATTATTCCACTGGCATAGGGTTCTGCTACTCACACAAGCTAGGCAAATTCACTAGCAAAAGAGATCTCATACAGAAGGAGCATGCTCATGAAAAAGCCTGCTTGTACATCTAAGAAGTCACTGTAATGAAAAAAAAATTCCATCTGCTTTCAGACTTCATCTTTTTTGAAAAGTACTACAGGAGAAGGATCAACAGTCACTTTCTGTCTAGTTTCTACTGCAATGTGAGAGACTCATTCCAGAATTTCCAAAGGTTTAAGAGCAGGGATGAGACTCAATTCTGACATTCAGTGACAGTCCATCTCCCTCACCACCAGGGATCCATCTTGCTGACCACCTGCAGATAGGAGGGGATAGAAGAAGCTACACTTCAATTTAAGTCTATAAATAACCCCTTACAAAAGCTATATACAAGGATAAAAATTATACTGATTCATCTTACACATAGATTTCCCACTAAATTCCACTATACCAGGAACACCTGTAACAATATGAACTGCCCATTACCTGCAGGGGCATTTCATTCAAGTCCCCTATTTACACATGAACAAAGTGAGCAGAGTAATAAACCTACTTGTCAAAAGCCGCAGACCTCAATAGCAGCATACGCATATAATTCAGCCTTTGTGTCTACCAGTGGCACCATACTCCTCTCCATTTTTTAGTGCTGCCCACTTGGCACTAAGAGCTCTCATCACCTTCTCCAATATACCTAAGCACATGTGCTTTGAGTATGCACTCTCCATTTTGCCCAGCTACTGGCCAACAAGGCAGTCCATTAGCTATCCAAACCTCCAACCAACTGTCAGCATTAGTTTTGTTGCTCTAACCCTGGGAATTCAAAGAATTTGAACATTCTTGACGTCCATGTGGTCACCTAAGAATATGATTCGTTCGACCTATAATAAGCCTATTAGCAACTGCAATTTACTTAAGCATATACTCGAAGCCCTTAAGATGTAGTCTTATTTGACTAGGAAGACCATCTCAGATTAGCTGAGTTACTCAAAGTCACACAGCTAGGAGGAAGGAGGCCTGCGATATGGACCCAAGTTGGAGTCTGGAACCCATGCTCTTTCTACCACACTGCTAATAAGGGCTTGTCCATCTGGGTCTCTATCTCGATGTTTCAGTTATTCTGGCTTTGGGGGTGTAGGCCGATTCTGAACCTGGGCAGTCTTGACTGAGGTCCTCAAACTCCACACAGGTCTTCATCACCCTCTCCCCACAATGACTGGCTGCCAACAAGGCAGTTACTTTCACCATTCAGACAACTACTGCTGGCCCCATTCACCAAAAAAGCCCTGGGGTAGAGTTAGTTCACCCAATCTGATCCACTTTCAACACTTTTCCTAAGTTAAATGCTGGTGAGAGATGTCTGTATGGTCACCTGCTATGGGCCAGCATTAAACTAAGCACCAGGAACATAGTGTTGAGTGTGGGGTGATGCTCATCCACCGTGGAACCTCGGGCAGGTTCCACGGGCTCTCATCCAAGCCCATGTAAGACCATGGCAAGCAAACATACAGCAATACTCCTTATATATGTTGATGACATTGGCTGGGCCTGGCCAAATAATCATCCCAAGTAAAACGTCTCTTGCATACACAAAGCTCTTCTGGGTTCCTGCACAATTGTGCATTTTTGTCATAGTCCATACTGTCAGTTGGAAACCCACCCACAAATAGTTTGTGGTTATTACATCAGTCGTGATTAAGTTGGAAAAAGTTACAGGCTAAGATGGAGTCACATTTACTCAGGTGGTAGCAATTGATCTTACAGGAGCTATAGCATGGACCAGTTCTTTCCGATGTGCATACACTACACCTAGAGCTCCTGTTAAAATGTAAATGCTAATACTAGATCTGAGGTAAGGTCTGAAGCTATCCATTTCTAAGGAGTTCCCCTCACTCAGCTGATGGTGCTGATCCTCAGACTACACTTGGAGTAGCAAGCTCCTAAGTGTCATTGAAATGGGCTTCCAAGGAAGAGAAAATGGAATGAAAATGCACCATAGGGAATGTAGTGAATAATATTATAACGTTGTATGGTGATAGATGGTAGCTACGCTTTCCATGGAGAGCACTGTCTCATGTATAAATTGTCAAGTCACTAGGTTGTGCACCTGAAATATGTAACACTTTATCTTAACTACACTCAAATAAAGCAATACCAAAAAATAAAAGGAGAAATCATAAGATACACTTGACCTCAGAACAACGCAGGAGTTAGGGGCATCAATCCCCCCCCCAACAGTTGGAAATCTACATGTAACTTTTGACTCTCCAAAAAATTGCTATTACTATACAGTTGTCTGAAAGCCCTACTTCTAACAGTCGATTAACTCATATTTTGCATGTCCTATGTATTATATACGGTATTCTTACAATCAAGTAAGCTAAGGAAAAGAAAATGTTAAGAAAATCCTAAGGAAGAGAAAGTACATCCACACTGTTAGATCAAAACAAATCCTCAAGTGGACACAAACAGTTAAAACCCGTGTTTTTCAAGGGTCAGCTGTGCTCAATTTTGAGCATAGTTATGTTTGTAGGTGGCACTAGAATCTTACAGCTATGTTGCATGATCTTATCAGAAAAGTATGCATTCGTCTAAAAAAAGCAACCAGAATCGAGTCTCAGGACGTGAGAGAGATAGAGGCTGGGGTTGAGGACTCTGAAAACAACAGAGACATCAAGAAAGCAGGGAAATAAAGCAACAGTCATATAAATAGTAACCAAGTTGTTCAACGGAATAAATATTCAACGTTTACAAAGCAAAAATAAGGGAGCCTGGATTACCTACCAAAGTCAAGCCTACCTAACACAGACAAATGCCCCGTTAGAAACTAACGTTAACTAAGTTAACTAACTTAACGTTAGTTAGCCACACTGGCACAGAACAGCCAAACCCTACCGTCCTAACAACAAACCAGAAGGAATCAGTACAGACAAACCCGCAACTCCAGAGTAAGCGCAGTTGCAAGCGTAGAACTAAGCCAACAGGCAGATTCGCAGATCCGGGAAGGAAACTTACCTTCTGATCTTCAGCTTCCAGAAGGAGCTCAGCAAGGGAAACCAAAGCATTCTCAACCCCCAAGAAATAAAACAAGGAACCCAGCAAAGGATAAAGTGTGGGAGGTGGAACACTGAGCAGAGGCCCATGTCCACACACTACCGTGAACCACTTGTAAAGTCACACCATACTGGCCCACCTCCAGGCGTCCTATTCCTTCCTAGCTGTGTGGTGCAGAATCACTAAGCGCTCCTGGAGAGGCTGTAGTCGTGAACAGTGGCCAAGCGCTAGGCACGCTAGTAAAACAGGCTCCCAACCTGCAGTCCCCTATCAGCAGTATGGGCATCACCTGGGAACCTGTTAAGAAATGTAAATTCTGGTAAACAAACTAAGGGTTTTGGAGGGGCGGGGGTGGGAGGTTAATACCTGGTGGTGGATATTAAGGAGGGCACGGATTGCGTGGAGCACTGGGTGTGGTGCATAAACAATGAATCTGGAACACTGAAAAGAAATTAAAAAAAAAAGAAATTTAAAAAAAAAAAGGAAATTCTCAGCCTTACTCCAAACCAGTGACTTGGGGTGGACCCCAGCAGTTTGTGTTTCAAGGAGCTCTCAGGTGATTCAGATGCGCATGCAACTTCAGGAAGAATTGCTCAGGGGTCACTGGAAGTCAGGGTGGAAAGAAAAGACTAGGCGTGGCAAAGCCAAGTCTCTGTAAGCAGCCATTAACAAAGGTTCTTTTTTTTTAAATATTTTATTTATTTATTTATTTATTTATTGGACAGACAGAGATCACAAGGAGGCAGAGAGGCAGGCAGAGAGAGGAGGAGGAAGCAGGCTCCCTGCAGGGCAGAGAGCCTGATGCGGGGCTCGATCCCAGGACCCTGAGATCATGACCTGAACTGAAGGCAGAGGCTTAACCCACTGAGCCACCCAGGCACCCCAACAAAGGTTCTTTGAAGGAGCTAGTCAGACTGGAGCCAGTTGCAGGGGGAAGGAAATCCAGTAGAGTAGAGAGAATGTCAAAAAATAATAATAAGGCATGCTCAGGGACTAACAAAGTTGGGCGACGATATTCAAAGTTAAGAGTTCTGTCAGGGTTGAAGAATTATCCAACCATGTGTGTGATACTCATATTTTTATTCTGATAAGGAGCGAAATCGTGAGCGTCAAGAGGGGTCAACTCAAAATATGCTTTCAAAAATGTTCTCACACGGTGAGAAAAGTGAGTCAAGAGACTCACCTAAAAGAAGTCCTATATGGCACAATGCGTGTGAAGATATCTTCTCAGAGGGAGAAAATCAAACGCAGTGGTCTAATGTGATCTACTTGACAAAAATACTGAGAAAGAATTGTTTTAAATATGAATACCGGGTAGGACAAAATTAAAAAACATGTGCAGGTTTTTAATTATAGTGTTGATTCAGCAAATATGTGTTGAACATCTACTCTTATCGGACACTAAGTATACAAGACCAAATAGAATGTAATCTCTTTCCAAATATTTGCAGTATAGTGATAAGGGTGTAGAGAAGACAATAAATTAACAGTTGACAGAGCTGCACTAGAGGGTCACCCAAGGAGCTGTGGGAGCATAGAGTTTCTCCAGAAGGCACCAAAGACCTCTTTTCGAAAGACAGTCACGCCTGCTTAGTTTGGGTTTGGAGAACAGGAGGTTGAAAGAACATCTTTAGCAGAGGGAATGACCCGTGGGGAAATATGGAGCCAGGAAATGCCTTCTGGGAAGGAAATACTGGCGACTTAGAATGGCTGGGGGGAGCTGGCAAGAGGCCAGAGCACTAGCAGGCAGCTCCTGGGGACACCGGGTACCACCCTGATAATGCTGGTGGGCCACAAGGACGAGGAACACATACCTGTGCCTTTAAGAAAGACCACTCTGTCTTAGTCCTGTGGTGAACGGATGGAAGAGAGGGCCGCAAGGACGGCTGGCAGGAGTGGTAAGGAAAGGTGGCCATAGGACAGGTGACGGGCTAGGACCTCATAGCTCAGGAATACAGAAATGATGCTGCTGTATGGGGCGGCAAGGCTTAGGACAGGACAGGACTGAGACACGCTGGTGCACCAGGATCAACTGGGGGATGAGCCCTAGCAATTTGTAACCAATATTAGCAACAAGTTGGGGATCAATTTCATTATTTTCAGAGACTAGAAACGATTTAAGGCTATCCCTGTAACAATGTCCGTTTAACGTTTCAATCTGCTTCCTGGAGTGGAAGAAGGGGGACTTGGTGAGCCCACAGTGTATTGCTGGACATCTTTCCTGAGCAAGGCGTGTGAGCACACGGCAGGGCTGGGATAGAAAGGCACACCCTCCTTCTCGGAGCTGGCCAGATGGCCACAAGTGGCCGCAGGCTATACCCCTCGTGGCCAGGAATCAAGGTCACCTCACCTCAGGCCATCTGACCCGTGTTCCAACATATCACCGAGAGCAAGGAAAGACAGGCCACAGCCCTCTACTTCTCCCTCTAACCCCAAGGGGGAGAACTCTGGCAGGCATTGAGGAAGGTCACCTTTAGGACCCCCAAAGAACAGCGCTCTGGCGTTAGAGGCTTCTAACCTTCATAACCTTTTTCTTCTTCCTGCTGCTGGATCCCTTCCCCTTGGGATTTATATCGAGAGATAGAAACTGTGGGTGACTTTGGCTTGGGAGAGGGGTACCCTTACCTTGAAAGGCCAAGCAGGGCCAGGGAGGGGTTCTCAGCTTGGAGCTGGCAGTGCCCCAAGTCTCAGGGAAGAGTAGGGGTGAGAGGAGGATATAAAGTGATTTGTCAAGATTCCTGCAAATTCTCTATCAGCTCACCAATTAGGAAAGAAGATGGGATTTTGCTCAACACCGAGGTCTGGGCTATAAAAACAGAGAGGGGATGCCCGGGTGGCTCAGTCAGTTGAGCGTCCGACTCTTAGTGTCAGTTAGCTCAGGTCATGATCTCAGAGTCGTGGGATCGAGCCCCACATCCCACTCTGGGCTGAGCACCGAGTATGTTTGAGATTTTCTCTCCCTCTGCTCCTCCCCCTGCTCTCACACACTTGCTCTTTCTCTCTGTCTCAAATAAACAAATAAATTCTTTAAAAAAATGGAGATGGCACATAGCTCAGGTTATTTTGATTATGTCTTGGACCCTCAATCACAGGGTACTCACACTCCAACTCCGCTCCTAGATAGCTGACTAGCACCCAGTGAGGTCTGAAGGATAGACAGTTTAATATTAAGGAATAGAGAGTTTAAATGTTCTAAAGGCCTTGGAGGGATTTACAATAAAATATTAAGTAGCACTTTTTCCTGTGTGGCAGGTTTTCAGGTACTTTTAAAATCTTCACTTTGATCATTGGAAACTTATGTAATGAATATGATTTCCATTAGTAAAAATAGAAATTAAAATATTTAAAATATTTCATCATTTATTATCGTGTTGAACAAAAAACTCAACATTCAGAAATCAATATCATTCCACATACATATGACGTATATGAGCACATAAGAAAAGAGCAGATGCAAAGGGACAAATCTATAGTAGGAAGCAAAGATTTGAGAATAACTGATCAAAACTGAAAATACTGGCCATTCTATGACTCAAAGATATGTAAAATCCAGCCAAATGCTACCACAAGGTGACTATCCACAGCTGAAAATATATCAGAATGTAAATTCTCATACGGAAGTTCTGACATGCTAGAATCCCATTAGAATGCACTGAATTGTATATGAGCTTCCTTAGATACAAGAGCTCTAGTAGAAAGTCAGCAGCTCAAAGACTAACAAAAGTGAGTTTAGGGGCACCTGGGTGGCTCAGTGGGTTAAGCCTCTGCCTTCAGCTCAGATCATGATCTCAGGGTCCTGGGATTGGGCCCTGCATCTGGCTCTCCACTCAGCAGGGAGCCTGCTTCCCCTTCTCTCTCTCTGCCTCCTCTCTGACTACTTGTGATCTCTATCTATCAAATAAATAAAATATTTTTTAAAAAAAGAAGTGAGTTTAAAAATAGGAGATAACAAAATACTAATGGTTAAATAAACTCTGGTCTATTCACACAATGGAATATTACTCAACCATAAAAAAGTACAAACTATCAACATACACAGTACCCCAGACAGATCTAAAGGCATTATGCTTAATGGATGCTTAACTGTATGCTTTCATTTACATAAAATTCTCAACATGATAAAACTATAGAGACAGAGAGTAGATCAGTAGTTGCGAAGCCATGCAAGTAGAAAGGGGCAGCACAAGTGAGTTATTCTGTGGCGATGGGATAGTTTTACATCTCAACTGTGGTTACACTGAATAAAGCTGAGTAGAACTACACACACACACACACACACACACACACACAAATGAGTGCATGTAAAAGTGGTGGAAAATGTGTAGAACTGTAGTCTAGTTAACAGTGTTTTACCCATGTCGATTTCTTGGTTTGATATTCTACTCCAGCTGTATAATATGCCACCATTGGGGAAAGCTGGAGGAACCATACACAGGACACTACGTGCTATTTTTGTAACTTTCTGTGAGTCTGTAATTATTTCAAGATACAAAAAATTTAAAGCATGTCTAAATTGGTACATGAATTCTATGCACATATTTTATCTTTCTTCTTTTGCAAATGGAAAATTTCTCATAAAATATTTAATAGTAAAGTAATACAGTATAAAGGTGACCACCAGATAAATTTAGTATTATAGCGTAAGAAATGCCCCTTTAAGAACTGGTGTGTGAGAACAAAGATGAAAATATAGGAGCCTGATAAAAATACACTCACTATAGAAATGGCCAAACACAAATAAAACTAGTTAACTGTATTTTTAAAAAATTATATAGCATACCAATCCTTCCTATTTCCCAAATTACCCACACATAAAAGCCTTATAGTTGTGGTTTTATTTCTGTATACAAAAGCAAAGTGTGTGTGTGTGTGTGTGTGTGTGTGTGTGTGTGTAGTGTGTATATAGATGTAGATATATATAAATCTATCTCCAAGTGCTGCTTGGACAGGGTGGGTAGCAAAGAATATACATTTTTTAAAGCGCACATCTCTCTTTACAACTTAAGCTTGTAAAGAGAACATAGAATTACAGCGGATGGCAGAGCAGGAGTGGAGGGCATGCCCCAGAGCAGGAGGCCCACAATGGGACCCTGAAAGAGTCAGACAGACAGGCAGCAAGCATTTGGATGGAGAATTTTCATATTAGCCTGCAGAAAGCAAAATGGAAGTGCAGACATCGTATTGAAATTCAGGTTCTGCCACAGAAGCAGTCCCCTACTCCAACCCTACACACTAGTCTGCACGTGGTCCTCAGCTTGGCCCTTCTGCCACATCTTCAGAAGGGGAAGAGTGGGGGATGTGGGCCATGGTAGACAGACACATCTAAGAGATGGCTGGGCTCCTCTGGGGAACTTCTGGGGAATCGATTACAGGTGCCTCTTTGGAGAATGGAGTTTCACATTGACATTGGTTGAGAACAGGTTCTGTTCCTAAACATGATCCTCAGTTTCTAAACACTGTATGTTTATAAGAAGCATTGGCAGTAACCATGAGGCCAGTTTCATTTCATTTTAGCCCTCTATGAGGCCCCGATTCTTTTTGAATGAATCTTGACAGAACCCACCAGTCTTTAGCCACAATATAACCCAGAAATAAACAATAGGCACACAAGGAGGAATGCGACATTTAAAAGGTAGAATGGAAAAAACTAATAGCAAGAACATTTATTTAGCACTTACTAGGTGTCTAGTTCTAAGTGTGTTCAAGTGTTACCTTAGTTAATCATCACAACAAACATGTGAGGGGGACACTATTATTATCACTATCCCCACTGTACATGTCAGGGAACTGAGACATAGAAAGTTTCTGCAACTTCCCCTAAGTCACACAATCCAGCATGGAAAATTTTGATTAAGCCCTGTCTCAATTTAAATGGGAAATGGGAAAGTGACAAAGAAATAAGAAATGGGGATTCTCCCCCAAAGGGATGCTGTCTTCAATCAAATATTTGTCTGTGTTCTAGTGCTGGTATTTCCTACTTAATCCCACAACTTGAATTCATAAAAGCAGTTTTCAGTAAAATGTTCTCTGCTCAGAAAACAACTTCAAAGAAAATGAGTGCAATAAACCAAAAATAGAGGTCAGGGGCAAGGTAACCAACACGAAAAGAAGATTTTTTTTTAAAATTCTGTTTTTCCACTTTGAGTAATTCAGCTTCAAACAAGCCAAAGTCTCTTGAAATCAGATATCCTACAGCAGGTCCTAGTCTACATTCCAGAAAGAAAACTCAGAAAATAATTGGCACATGCATCATATTAAAAATCCAGTGGAATGGTGTGGTGTTGGTCCACAGCAGTGGTTCTGAAACTTATGCTTGTGTGGGAATCACCTGGAGAGCTGATAACCAACACAGAGACCCATTTTTGTTCAAGTGAGGCAGGGCCTGGGCCTTGGTATTCAAGCAGGTTCCCAGATGACTCTTACATCTACCAAAGTTCGAGAAGCACAGTCTATAGGCTTCTGGATTCTGGTAACTGGTAGAAGAGTCTGAGACAGCAAAGCAGCTCCTTTGGCTGGCACAAGCATCACACATTACGGAGAGCGCCCACCTCTTGGGTGTGTGTGCTCATTGCCACTCTCATCCACCCCACAGAACTGAAGGTTACTTGTCTGTATCTCTCAATGCTAGCTCAGTCTTGCCCAGGGTTGTGTCTCCAAAATGGAACCCAGTGACTACATACCATAATTACCAAATAAATATCTGCAGAATGAAGGAATAGATGGAAATCTACCAGCATTAAAATTATAGAATGGGAGCATCAAGGATAGTATTCAATTGTCTCTAACACTAACTCCAAATAGCATATAGTTCAAATATTGAAACATTCTTGCAATGTGTGCAGCCACTCCAGGGGTTATTTCCTTTCAGTATCAAGGAACTGACTGACTGACTTGTTAGTGATGCTGGATTCTGAGACAGCATTATGTCTTTCAGTAGGGAACCTGGGTACATATTAACCTCCTAGGATCTCCTTAACTTCTCCCTAAAACAGGGATTATTCTAGTAGTCATCCACCACAGAAGGGGTATTTGAACAAATCAGTTAATGACCTGGCCATTTACAAAAAGACCAAGTGTTTTTATCAAATATTTATTATATGGTCCTGGTTCTAATAATGCTGCTACAGGAATTTCCGTCATTGAATTATATGTTGTTCAAATGTAAAAGCATGACCTTTAAATCATGAAACAAATGAATTGCCATCAATTGAACAAGAGTGATCTTTTTCACAACTTGAAATAATCCAATCTAAATAATCTAATACAAGAAATGCATACAAAAATGGCAGCACACTCTCTCTGAATGGCTTCTACCGAATCACAGGGCACTTCCCAGTTCCCATGCCACATGGGCATGGTTGTCCACCAACAGGGAGGCTGTGTCAGGGTGACTTAAGGGCATCTGATTAGAAAATATAATATCGGCACTTGCATTCAGCTTGGAGAGCCACTGAACTAACTGAACCTTTGTTTTCTTCATCTCTAAAGTGGAGAAAATAATTGTGTACTCCTTAATGGGTTATCAGAAGAGACCGTGCGAGAGAAGTGTTGAGCTTAATGTCTGACACAAAATAAGTGTTCAATAAACGTTGTTCTGTTGTTACTGTCATTCTTCCACGCCAATCAGTGTCTAGGGCTTGGGTAAGTTAACCAGCCCACGCCTCTGCCTGTTAGCTCCCACCCATCAATATTACAACATCATCTAGGTCAGTCCTATCCTAATGGCCTAAACTATTAGGAAACACTTTCTGTCAATGGTAACACCTGAACTAGATCTTAAAAGAGAAGCGATATAGACCAAAGAGCTTCCACACTCATCCAGGGTCTAGTCAGCTGCGGTCAAGGAAGGCTGAAGACACATGGAGCAGAACGTGGCCACCTAAATAAGTTTTCTTTAAGTGCGGACACTTAGTTATAAAATGGGGCTGTGTGGAATGCCCTCCTGAGCCTCCCTGACATCCTACCGATCTTCAAGCTTAGTTAGCTTTCTATACTTCCTAGACATATTTGTGTGCCTGCACATGTAATAAACTAACAGAAAATTCTGGTAGCTAATTCCTTCATGTTTTACACAAACTCAAAGGCCTTCTTCAAATCTGTAGCAGCGGGAAACATTTCCATTTTCAATATGGGCCTGCCATCTGTCCAAAGCTAGCTTCTAGCTTCTAGCTACCTTTCCCCTATGGCCCTTCCCGACCACACAGGGATGTTTCCAGCAGTCTCTCACAGCACCATAAGCAATTACTTGCTATTTGCTAGGTGCCTGTTGCAAGCCAGGCACTTTACACACAATTTCCTTGAGGTATGTATAATTATCCCATTTCACAGATGAAGAAATCAAAGGCTCTGAGAGGTTAGGTAACTTGCCCAAGGTCACACAGCTGGTAAAGCTGAGCTGGGTTTGATTTGAGATCTGTTTGCTGCTGTAGCAAGGCCCTTGTCTCTCCCCAGTGCTTGCAGTGGGGGAGTGAAAGGATATTTTGCTTTGAGGTATATTTGAAGCATTTTCTGAGCCCACCGTGTTGTGCTCACGTCACTTTGTTTCACCATAGCCACATAAGCAGAAATTGCTTTGGAACCTGCTGTCCCTGGGCTGGGCTTCCATCCAGCTCCAAGCTGAACTGTGGGGGGAGTAGTGTTTCTATTAAATTAATATGCACCAACACGAGTGCATCATTCCAGTCACCTGAGAATAGGAAAAGCCTTATCAAGAACTTGCTATTCATTTCAAGCCACTTTAATCCCCTCTGGTTTGATGCAAATTCATTTCATTAATAATTAACAGTACTTGGCAACGCTTTCCTTCAGTCCCAGTTTTCGGTCAGCATTCCACTTTGCTGAACCTGAGAGAAATGAGGGTCAAACCAAGGGAGAAAAGAAAATGAGGGAGCCAGGATCTAGCATTAACCCACCCACCCCGACCCCTTATGAAAAAGGCAAGCTAGCTATCGAAGCAACAGACATTGGCATTATCTGTGAGACAGTTGGATGATCCCTGTAGTTCATCTTCTTAATATTACATCTTTAATGAGCTCATCCGTGCTTTGATAACATGGCTTTAAACCTTCCTTTTGGGTAGATATTATAGATCAGTGGTTCTCAGCCTTGGCCAGGAATCAGAATCACCACTAGCACTGAAAAAAAAAATCACACAAAACCTAAAGCTTAACATCCACATACCTTGTGACCCAGCAATTCCACGCTGAGGCATAAGCCCTACAGAAATACACTCCTCTGTGCACTAAAAGATGCATTCAGATGCTCAGAGCAGCACACACTAGCTCCAAACTGGAAGCCGTCCAAATGCCCATCAACAATTGAATAGGAAATACATTTTCACACGATAGAATAATATACAGCCTGTGAATGAATGATATACAAATTGACACGGCAGTGTGGAGGAATCTGATATACATAATATTGGGGATAAAGGCAGGATGGAAAGGAGTAGATACTGTATGATTTTATCTAAATAGACAATAAAAACAGGCAAAACTAATCCGCAGTGTTAGAAGGCAGGATACTGATTAGAGCTGGGGGATTAGTGACTGGAAAGGCCTTCCAGGCTCCTGATTATGTTCTAATTCTTGATCTGGGTGCTGGTGACTTGAATGTGTTTACTTGCGAAAATTCAGTCTAGACACTTATGATATGTTTGTGCCTTTCCATGTATATATCACCCCCCAAGTATAAAGTTCAAAATATACACACATAAACCTATTGCCTCCAGCCCTGTAACCTCCACGCCCTCCACACGTACCTACGTACACACCAACTTACTTCCCCTAGGGAGCCAAATTCGACAAACTTGGGGCCCACCCACACCCTTTTCTGAAGCTTCTCCAATAACTTGACATGATCGGTGTCATCTCAATGTCCTCAGCCCTTGCTGGCCTTCCAGCATTTGCAGTAAAATTTGGTGGGAAAACTGTAATTCTCTTAACAGCTGCATATTAAAACATGGGAACTGAAAAAAATCAAATCAATTTACTGAGCAAAAGTATCAACTGGAGAATATCGTAAAGGTCCTCAATTTCAGCTTTTCCTAAAAGGAGGCGTGGAGGAACTTGAACATTTTGGCTACTGGGGCCCTAGTGAAACTGACATAGCCTGTTCTTCTACCCAGGAACAGTCACAAAACAGTAACAGCATAATACCTGGGCAAGGCATTGCTGTAAATGATGTATATAAATTTACGCATTTACACATCATAACATTGTTTGAGGTAGGAATCATTGTCTCCATGTTTCAAATGAGGAAACCGAGGGACAGAGAAGTTAAGTAACTTGCACACAACCATGCGCTAGTAAGCCAGAGAATCATGATTTGAATTCCAAGAGTTTGGCTTTAGAATCAATGCTCTTATCTACTTCCCCATATTCCTGTATATGCTATGTTGTTTAGTATCTTCTTTCCATTTTATTTTTTTTAAGATTTTATTTATTTATTTGACAGACAGAGATTACAAGCAGGCAAGAGAGGCAGGCAGGGAGAGAGAGGAGGAAGCAGGCTCTCTGCGGAGCAGAGAGCCCGATGCAGGGCTCGATCCCAGGACCCTGGGATCAAGACCTGAGCCAAAAGCAGAGGCTTTAACCCACTGAGTCACCCAGGCGCCCCTCTTCTTCCCATTTTAAATGAACCATATTTAATGCATTTATAACAAGTGGCAAGCTATGTCCACTTGAATATAGGCATCTCTACCGAAAATTACACATGAAATGACTGAGATCAGTAATACAGGTTTCCACCTCATATCTGTCAGAATGGCTAATATTAACAACACAAGAAACAACAGATGTTGGTGAGGATGCAGAGAAAGGGGACCCTCTTGCACTGTTGCTGGAAAGGCAAGCTGGTGCAGCCATTCTGGAGAACAATATGGAGGTGCCTCAAAAGTTAAAAATAGAGCTACCTTACGTTCCAGCACTACTAGGTGTTTGGCACTACTAGGTGTTTACTCAAAGGATACAAAATACAGATTCAAAGGGGCACATGCACCCCGATGTTTATATTAGCAGTATCAACAATAGCCAAACTATGGAGAGAACCCAAATCCAAATGCCCATCAACTGATGAATGGATAAATGGATGTGGTATATATATATACATGCATATGTGTGAGAGGCAGATACGTAGATAGATATGAATATAATGGAATACTACTACTCAGCCATCAAAAAGAATGAAATGGATGGAGCTGGAGTATATTATGCTAAGTGAATTAAGTCAATCAGAGAAGACAAATACCATATCATTTCCCTCCTATATGGTATTTAAGAAACAAAACAGATGAACATATGAGAAGGCGGGGCGGAGGGCGGAGAAGAGAGAGGGAAACATACCACAAGAGACTCTTAATGACAGAAAACAAACTGAAGGTTGATGGAGGGAGGTGGGTGGGGGATGGACTAGATGGGGTTGGGGATTAACGAGGGCACTTGTGATGAGCACCGAATATTTTATGTAAGTGATGAACCACTGAATTCTACTCTAAAACCAAATTGCACTATATGTTAACTAACTAGAATTTAAATTAAAATTTATAAATAAATAAATAAGTAAATAAACCATAGTCACATGTCTTCAAATAATAATGATACAGGTTTCACCTCAATTCTCTTTTTTCCAGCTTTATTGAGATATTATTAATCCATGACATATGTAGTTAAAGGTGTACAGCACGATGATTTGATACACATATATGTTACAAAATGTTTGCCACAAGAAGGTTAGTTAACACCTCCATCCCCTCACATAATTACCATCTCATTGTAGCGATAGCATTTAAGATCTACTCTTAATGACTTTTGAGTATACACACAGTATTGTTCATTATAATCACTATATAGTATACATTAGATACCTGGAACTTAATCATCTTATAGCTGGAAGTCTGTAACCGTTGATGATTATCTCCCCATTTTCTCAACCCCTGAGTCCCCAGTAACCACCAGTACTCTACTCTCTGTTTTTATGAATTCAGAACTTTTAGATCCCTCATATAAATTAGAACATACAGTATTTGTCCATCTCTGTCTGACTTATTACACTTGGAATAATACCCTCTAGGACCATCCATACTGTCCCAAAAGGCAGGATTGCCTTCATTTTTCTGGACGAATAACATACCACTGTAAATATACACCAATTTTTCTTTATCCATTTATCTGCTGAGGGACACTTAGGTTGTTTCCATGTCTTGACTATTGTGAATAATGCTGAGATGAATCTGGGGGTGCAGATAAAGATTCAAGATAGTAATTTCACTTCCTTTGGACATATACTCAGAAGTGGAATTTCTAGATCATAGGGTAGTTCTATTTTTAATTTTCTAAGGAAAATTAAAAGTTAAAAAAAATTCTAAAGTGGCTGCACCAATTTACATTTCCAGCAACAGTCCACAAGTGTTCCCTTTTCTCCATGTTCTTTTTTTTTTAAAGATTTTATTTATTTATTTGAGAGAGAGATCATAAGTAGGCAGAGAGGCAGGCAGAGAGAGAGGGGGAAGAAGGCTTCCCGCTGAGCAGAGAGCCTGATGCGGGGCTCTATCCCAGGACCCTGGGATCATGACCTGAGCCGAAGGCAGAGGCTTTAACCCACTGAGCCACCCAGGTGCCCCTCTCCATATTCTTACCAACATTCGTTGTCTCTTGCCTTTTTGATAATGGCCATTCTACAGGTGAGAGGTGGTATTTCTTTTTTTTTTTTTTTTGACATTTATACAATAGCTTTTTTTAAAATTTCTTTTCAGCGTAACAGTATTCATTGTTTTTGCACCACACCCAGTGCTCCATGCAATATGTGCCCTCCTTAATACCCACCACCTGGCTCCCCTAACCTCCCACCCCCGCCCCTTCAAAACCCCTCGGGTTGTTTTTCAGAGTCCATAGTCTCTCATGGTTCACCTCGCCTTCCAATTTCCCTCAACTCCCTTCTCCTCTCCATCTCCCCATGTCCTCTATGTTATTTGTTATGCTACACAAATAAGTGAAACCATATGATAATTGACTCTCTCTGCTTGACTTATTCCACTCAGCATAATCTCTTCCAGTCCCCTCCATGTTACTACAAAAGTTGGGTATTCAAAGTCAATGTACAGAAATCAGTGGCTTTCTTATACACTAACAATGAAAATACAGAAAGGGAAATTAGAGAATCGATTCCATTTACTATAGCACCAAGAACCATAAGATACCTGGGAATAAACCTAACCAAAGAGGTAAAGGATCTGTACCCGAGGAACTACAGAACACTCATGAAAGAAACTGAAGAAGACACAAAAAGATGGAAGACCATTCCATGCTCTTGGATCAGAAGAATCAACATTGTTAAAATGTCTATACTACCTAGAGCAATCTATACTTTTAATGTCATTCCGATCAAAATTCCACCTGTATTTTTCAAAGGGCTGGAGCAAATAATCCTAAAATTTGTATGGAATCAGAAGAGACCCTGAATTGCTAAGGAAATGTTGAATAACAAAAATAAAACTGGCGGCATCACGTTACCTGATTTCAAGCTTTACTACAAAGCTGTGATCACCAAGACAGCATGGTACTGGCATCAAAACAGAAACATAGACCAATGGAACAGAGCAGAGAGCCCAGATATGGACCCTCAACTCTATGGTCAAATAATCTTCGACAAAGCAGGAAAAAATATACAGTGGAAAAAAGACAGTCTCTTCAATAAATGGTGCTGGGAAAATTGGACAGCTATATGTAGAAGAATGAAACTCGACCATTCTCTTACACCCTACACAAAGATAAACTCGAAATGGATAAAGGACCTCAACGTGAGACAGGAATCCATCAGAATCCTAGAGGAGAACA